>CAMZMU010000047.1:57393121-57527559 GCA_947311845.1 Poa pratensis | reverse complement strand
TTCCTCCTGCATCTGCATCTTGCTTCTCCTTAAGTTCACGTTCTTGCCTCTGCACATCACTCTCCTCACCGATGTACGCCATTACCCTCTAGTCCTGTTACATCGAATCAGAACTCTCCATTACATTATGCATATGCACTTCGAGTCCTATTCCATGCACAAGTACTAGTCAAACAATGGAAAACAGAAAAATCCAAAGAACACAAAACTTTTCAAACATATACCATGTATTATACATGTAGGATTACAAACATGGGTACATAATAGTAACACACTCTAAAAGTGAGTAGGTCTCACTTATTGCTACCAGCGTCCTTACAATACTACGTACAATACCCTATATTAACATATTACACAACTACTGCTTCACTCCGTCCTGCTCTCTTCACTTTTCGCATACTTCCCAGGCTTCCAGTGACAGTTACGCCTGGTCCTCCTGAGAATCCCGGGTAACTTCACATTAATGGTAGGCTGATATTCAGGGTCAGATGGGCTTGCTTCTAACGTCATATCCGTCATGGCAAAGTAACTATCAAGATACTTGTATGCCGCTGCTTCCCCATCGTAAACCTCCTCATCTCCATAACCCTCGCCTCCATCATCGTACCCAGTTGGTACTGCCTCAAAGTTATTGAAATACCCTCGTGATTCGTCTCCCTTCTCCGTCTTCGGGTAGTACTTGGTCTCGTACGCATACTTCCATTCCTCATCTTCCTCCTCAGAATCTATTTTTATTGGCTTACTTGACTCACCAACTCTAGACTTCCTCCTAGGGGTATGACTAGTAACTTCCGGCTCTCCCGGATCTCCTGGAATTCTTATGGGATCACTCTGTGTACCCTGATAAGGTTCTTCATCCCAACCTGTGGCACTTGGTACTTCAGGTTCCCAACTCTGCCATCCCTTCTCTCATCAACTAAGACATAACCAGAGTGTGGTGGTGTATAGTCAGGATAAATTGGGGTATCGGGTTCTACTTCCTCCACATACCTAGTTGGTGTGGGTGGTGGATCAGTGTATCCCTTCTCTGCTTCATACCTCAGTATATCACACTTTTCCTGAATAACTTCAGGACTGGAGTACTGCTCTATCATGGCTTCTACCTCTCCTGCTACTACTCCGAACGTCTTATGATACGCCCGAATCATCTTGAGACAACTGTCCATGAACTCAGCCACATCACGTGGATCAGTTTTCAGGAAAGCCTTATAATCCACTGGACCCTCAAGCCGGTAATTCGCACTCGGAATAGCGTTAAACGGTGTTTCCACCAACGCATAACTCTTGGATGTCCTTATCTCAGTAACTGCTCTGACAGCAGCAATCTGGAAAGCTACTTCCACATTCTTCGCTTCTCCAAAGGGCATTTTGAATCCCATCTTTAGTTCAGGTGGTAACTTGAGTGCTACACGGTACAGGGCTAAAATTGATCCGTCGTAAAAACTCATCACTTTCACTATCACCTTGGTTTTGATACCAAGAAAATAGATCAGTTGCTGAAGCATTTCCGCCCAGCTTCCCCGAAAAACACCCTTGCCCAACTCAGCATCTCTCACACGAACCGACCTCCTGGGACCTCGTTTCTCCATCCTAGCTGTTATAGCCAAAAAGGATATCAGAATTGAAATGAAGTAATAATTGCATGATAATGCTATTCTCAAGTGAATATCAATCATAACAAATTAAAACTCAATTCATTCTAAGCCTCGCACACCTACAGGTTTTTCCCTTTAATAGGTTTCCAACCTAAGGTCTAGCAATTGCTCTGATACCATCTGCGGTGACCCAGCACACCACTGCATATTGTAGTGTACAAGTCGTTGACATAACACCCACGGAAGGACTAATCCGTAAATATTACATCACTCAGAGTAGTACAACAGAAACATTGCGGGTCCACTTTATTACACACTGCTAAAGATTACAAGCCAGAAATGCATAAAAACATCGACGTCTTCCTCTGACATGGGAGGAATGTCTATTATTGCGATGTTGACAGGAGTCAACCTACAAGCGATAGAAAACAACAAACTAAGAACCATCTTGGCTCAGCCGCTAAGTAGTACTAGTCTAGTCTGACTCGGCCAGGTTCCTACTATGATAACTTTAAGTCTCCACTCCTCCTCGTCGGCGTCGTCGGCTCCGTAGGCGATGATGTAGTCGACGCCTTCTACTCCTCCAGACAGATCAGGTGCTTCAAAGTACACCTCGTCGGCATGGTATGCTCCAAAGTCGTCTTCAGCGATCTCATCAGAGTCTAAGCAGAGATCAACGGAGGAAAAGGGTGAGCAACACTAGCGTTACCCAGCAAGTTCAAATAATAGATGATAAAGTGTATGATGCACTATCTACCATCCTGACCAAAAAGTCATGGATGATTATGCAAGTTTTGTAAAACTTTTTAGGAAAAGGTCCATTTTATTTTAGAAAACTATGCCCCCAGCCTCCACGGGTCTTTAGTCATCACTTGGGATGCCTTTCCCGCGGCGTTGTAGTTCCCTCCTGGAACAAGGATGTGACAGTCACAATTTCTTTGTTTAACTCTGCAGAGCTGCACCACTTTACCCAACAGCAGCCTGGCTCCTTTTGCTCTCTCAGCACACCATGTGTGCTATAGCCAGAACTCAGGGCAACAAGTCATGTGGAGTCGCTTCCCTGCACAACGCATATCCGCCCATTTGTGACGCGGCTGGTAACTACGACCATTAGCCCGCCACCCCTCCCGAGCTTCTATTCCAGTCACTCCGTCGAGTGGGAAGGTCACGCGCTTCCACGCAGTTGGCCGCCGCAACGGACGCAACCAGGTAATAGCCTGCCGAGGATATGCGAACGAAGGAAGAAACCTCTGACGAGCCCATCCATAGTGAATCTGTTGGTGATGCTTCAATACGGCGCAAGGATCACTGGGCCATGGGTTATTAATCCTAGGTATATACTTTCCCGTACAATGGAACCTCCACCACAACATCAATCCGTGGTTCCACTGCCAGCCAACCATATATATAGCATTTCACATCATTCGAAAATAGGTTTTTCTTTTTCATGCAATGATAAACCATAGTACTTTAATTACTTTGATAAAATTAATCAAGTAGGACATGCAAGTTGGAACTTGCCTTGAGACTGACAGGTAATGCAGTCTAAAGCTTCCGACGAATTGGGACCTTCGTGTTCTGAAAATCAATATCATTGTCTGTATGAGACAATGTTGAAAAACCAAATACATGCCAATATGCATATAATGAGATGATTTTTATTCTTTCCCAAAATTCCCCAGAGTTTTGTTAAGGATTTCTTTTAAAGATTTCTTTGATTTGAATTTTAATTAGGATGAGTAACATGACAGTCATAATGTAGTTCAAATAATACTTTGAACTTGATATATAATTTTCCCATATTATTTTCTTTTGAAAATAATTTGAAATATTTCAAAGTCATTTCCACTTAAGGATCATTTGAATTTTTGCTACAAGAAATAGTTTTCAATAAATCAAGTAGATATTTTATTTGGATTACTTATTTTCTTCTGATATTTGTAGATATTTTTAAATTATTTTTAGGATTTTATTTGAATTTATAACAAGTTTTGAAATTTTGGAAGAATTTGTAAATTTAAAATTTTACAATTAAGTCCCTGGTCAACTCTGGTTCAACCGAACCAGTCCACTCTCTCTCTCTCACTTCTCACTCGCACGAGCACGCGCCCGTGCTCGACCTCCTCTGGCGCTCGTGTCGCCCGCGCCGTCGCCGCCCTATTCCGGCCAGCTCCGACCACCTCCGCGCCGTGGCGTGGGGCAAAACGATCCCCCTGCTCCGCTCTTCCTCCTCACCGGAGCGATTCAAGCCTCGCTTCCTCTCGCGGCCGCGCACAACCCAATCCCCTAGGGTTAGGGTTTCGGTGCTGCGCCACTTCTTCTCCTTCTCCGGCGTGTCCACCATGGCTGGGCGCAGAGCTTCGCCCTCTGTGCCGCCGTGGTGTGGTGGTGCTGGTCCACGACCTCCGTGTGCCCCCTCCACTGGTAGCGTGAGCTCTGCCTCGCCGCCGTGGAGCTACGGCCATGGACGCACGGTAAGATTTTTCCTTCCTCTCTTCTCCTTCTCCTACTACCTCTACTCGATCTAGATGCTTCTGGACTTCGGATTAATTATATGTTCCTCTGTTGGTTAGGTTCTTGATGATCAGATGATGATTCTTGATGATTTACTCCTTTATGTGCACTGTCTACCTGTTGTGCACCAAGAATGAGATGAATGGTGTAGATCTAGCATGTTTAGATCCATCCATTACCTCTGGATTTAATATTGGGAGCATTTCTTGCTCACAGAAGATGAAATTTTCTTTAGAAAAATAATTCTGAGCTAGAATTTGTACCAGATGATCTAGCTATGATGAATAAGTGTTATAAAAATGATTTAGGCAAGTTTTGCTTGCTGTGATGCCTCCTTGTAGAGTTACACAGCAGCTTTCTTGTTTAGAGATGGTTTTTTTATGCTTTCCTGTGCTTCTTCCATGTGTAAGGATGTTATAGCTCAGTTAATCTAGCTCTGCTGGTTTACTGGCTTGTGTGCTTTGATAAAAACAGAATAAGGAAAGATACTACACTGAAAATGATTCCCTTGCTTATGTAGATGCTCAATCAAATGCTAAAACACTCAACTGCACTCCCTTTCATCTCTCTGTCCTATTTCTTGCACATAACAGAAGTACTCTGCTTGCAAATCATCTTCTATAGCACCACACCTTGCTGAGCAAGGTTCTGTTAAGAACAGATGCTAAATTCAGCACTCAAGCATGGTTCTGTCATTTACAGAACCTGCTAAATCATTGTCTAGCACATATGTTTAACAACCTTGGGTGTAGAGCAGATAAAGCTACGGAAGAATCTGATCTTGCTCCAAGGTTCAACCGTCTCTTCTGGACTGCACCTTGTGGTTCTACCTTCTCCTCCTTGTTGCTTGACTTCTCCTAAATTTTAATGGCTTGTGGTGGATGGACTAGGTGATCTCCATGTGTAGAGATGGGTTGTGCTTGTTCTTGTGGAAGAACAGATGGATTTGTGATCTGGATGTGATGATAGTTGTGCTCTTGTGTGTTGTGGTTGTTGTAACTTGTATATGCTGGTGGCTGTGGCCTGGGTATGTATTTATACTAATTTGGGCACTCCTGTGCTTGTGACACCAGGATAATTGAGCTGTGGTGACTAACCTGCTTACAGTGGCCCTCTTTGCCTCGAGCTGCTCTATTTGACCATTCTTGCACTCCTTTTCACCTAGGAGATCAGCTCAGCTCTGCTGCTGCGCAGTTCATCACCCCATGGTGATAACTCTGAGTCATCTTGACTCATTGTTCATATCTGATCCAGATATTTGTGTGGAAATGCTTGGCTGAGAATTGGGAATGCTAAAGATAGTCGGTTTGCTAATTAAACTCAAGTGTGTGGCCAATTAAGCTCATTGCTAGCTTAAGAAGTGGTTTTAGGGTCCATTTGCCTAATTAATAGGCAAATGTGATACCATATTTGTGGGCTCAAGTTTTATTTGTTTCCTGGTTTTAATTGTGGAGATGTGAATTTATGAGTTGCTTTGCTTAAATGATCATGAGATCAAAATGCTCCATTAGCACTTGTTGCCTTTGATGTTTGTTGCCTGAAGATGATTTCTGTTAAGTGCTATGCTTAAGCCTTTGCCCTAATGTTGCCTTCGGTTTCAATGAGCATGATCAACAGATCAGTCCCTTTTGTTGCCTCAGGATTTTATTTGCATTCTCCACACTAGTCTAACCAAACCATAGTTTTGGTTAGGCTAAAAACCAGGTTTCAATACAACAACATGCCAGCGCCAAATGGTGTTGGCAACATTTTAATCATAACCCCCATTTCTTCTTGTATGTGTTGTTTGTTTTGCAGGTGAAAAGATGAAGACTTGAAGACTTTAGTTTAGGATTTTAGTACTATATTTTTGTATTCTTTCAAATGTTGTAAAAATATTTGTAATAAGGTCTTGTAAATTATTTGTGTTGATCATTTGTATCAGTTATAACCAAATGTTTCCCAAACATTTGAGTTGAAATTCTTGTAATACTTGTATATATATTTCTTTTAGAGATTCTTTTGGAAATATTTGTGTATGAAATTGTGATGTAGATGAAATAGAATGAATAATTGTGAGGTGGATGAAATAGAATGAATTTATTATTTGAAATGATGTCCTCACAATTCTTGTGATTTATGTCTGTTGTATTTGTGGTATATGTGTATAGAAAGAATTAGGAAAGAATAGAATTGTTTTAAACTTAAGATTATTTCAAATTTCCTTTTGAAATCAAATGAAATCAGATGAAATCAAATGATTGTGTTGGAGAAGTACTAACAAAGGTTTTGAAAATATGTCGTAGGGTTTATCGACTCCTCTCGACTATCTGTCAATATCTGACTCCCAGAACATCGACACTCGTCTGGAATCAACCCTCGAGTCATTTTAACACAAAAGCGCGAAAAATTTCCAGATTTCACCAAAAGATGCATGAATGCACAAATGCAGTTCCTATTTCTACCCTCTCGAAACCTATAACTGCGGGGTATTACATTGAATGGAGTATTTTGAGGGAGGTTTTCTTTCTTAAGTATTTTACTCCTAAAGAAGTTTATGATAACCCATGCTATTATGATGAAACTAATAATGCTCCTTTACTTTCTAGTAATACTACTAGTGAAGTTATGGATAATAATGAGGAGTGTTGCTTAAATATGCTATATGATAATGCTTTAGATGATGGTCCTATGCTTATTGATAATCCTCAATGTTTAGAAGTTGTTACAAATTTATGTGAGGATAAAAATGATATACTTGCTGTTTGTGATGGTACTCTTACTCATGAGAGTCCTACTTTGTTCTTAAATTCTCCTAGTTACACTATAGTGGAGAAATTTGCTTATGTTGAGAAATACTTATGTGGTTCGCAATTATCTCTAGTTCCAAATATTTGTTGCAGCCATGATATTAAACTTAATATTGATCGTAATAACTATTTTGAAAGAGGGAAGCATGCTAATGAATTCCAAAATAAATTTAATGATCCTCTTTATGTGCCTAAATTATCTAAGTTGGAAGATTCTATTGGTTATATGGTTGAATACACTTCTACTACTTGCAACTATTATGAAAGAGGAGGTAATAAGAGCCCTCTTTATACTACTAATAATTATGGGCTGCAAGTAACTATTGTTAATATGCATTGGAAAACTTCTATTTATTGTGATTCATTCATATACAAAATGCCAATGCATAGAAAGAAAGTTAGACTTCGTTGTTATTACTTTTGTGTTTTGTTTTTCTCTCAACTAGGGTTCAACTTGACAATTATTTTGATTGGTTTGAGAACACCATGGGATCCTGGTATAGTGCATGGAACCCTTCTCAAGGAAGAGGGGCACATCATTCAAGCTCCCTCATGAGCTTCGTCCATTATAAACATCAAGTAAGAAGCCTAGCTATATGGCTATAAAGAAAGCGCTTTACGGGAGGCAACCCGGTTGTTTTTATTTTTGATTTTCTTTGTGTCCTCTTGCTGTAACAAGAGACTTTGTTTATAGTTTAGTTTCTGGAGTGTTTAATAAAGTGCCAAGTTTAACTCATTTTGGTTTGAAAAAGTTGCTTATAGCGTTCGGAGATTTTATTCCTGCACGAATCTGTGCACGGTATGATTTTTATTTCTTATTCTATATCTCCGAATGAGCTCATATTTGAACTGTAGTAGCAACTTTTCATCCTCTGTATGCATGATTTTGTTCGGAATCTTTCGATAAAGTTAAGTAGGGTAGAAAAATACGTTTAGCTGCTGCTGTTTTTCTGGACAGATTCTGTCCCATCTTGTTTGATGCATGCTTAGAACTTTTAACATGAATCTTTTTGATCCAATTGAGTTTATGACTTGGCATACAACATTATACACTTTCTGGACACCCATATGAGTTTATGACTTGGCATACAACATTATATGCAGCAAGAAATCTATTTGTTTATCACTACTAATGCACCCCACAGAAAAAGAAATGGGAGAAACAGTGTTTTGAAGTTTTTTCACAGGGATTAGAGGAGATGCACCAAGAGCTATCCAAGGATGGTGAAGACCATAAGCTTGGGGATGTGAAGACAACCCCACTGGACCTACACACTCTCGGTTTGCACACGTCTAACTTCTGTTTTTTTGATCGAAACACTTTATCGCATGAACTTGGAGCGTCTTTTTGTTTGTTTTGTGAGACCACCACACTATCATTTATATATGAGAGAGCTACTGGAAATTTGGGTTGAATTATGTTGGATGCTATTATTAGATTGGGAAAAGGGATGTTTGAGTTGCCTTTAAAAGATACATATAGTTGCATAATTCATGAGCTTGTTAATGAGTAATAATTTGCAAGTATTTTATCAAGAGCTATCTTTTATTCATGTTTTGATGCTAAATGTTATTTTACCTTGTTTTAACATGGATTAGTTAGTTCTATGGACACTCATGCATGCATTTAGATGGTCAACTTTCTCCCTCTTGCTATTCCAAAAATTCCAACAAGCAAAAACTTGTTTCCAACACCTTCAACCAAAGTTTTTCCCGTGAGTCCACCATATCTACCTATTAGCTTTATGCTATTCCGAGTATGTTTATCATGATATTTGTGTTATCTATACCTCTGAATGAAAATGCTTATGGTGTTGATTGTTATGGGAAAAGTTGGTTATAGAGCTCTCTTGAACTTGATGCACACTTTACTTTTATTGCATAAATAAAATATGACCCATTGTGATTAAAATTATGATGTTGTGGGCTTGACAAATGTCTTTGGTTGAGAGTTAGCTCATATGTGCTGTCACATGGCAAGCATTCAACATGCACTTCATTTCATTTAGTTGATATCATGTACTTTTGTTTATGGATGCTTACCATGGGTGAAATAAATGTGGAAATGAAGTGAGTTTGAATGAGTTTGTATAAATGGTTAGAGAGACGCCTGGGCCGCTAATCTAAGCCATGCATCATTCATGGCGGAAATTTACTTACATGCTATGGTGAACCTTCTGTGATACACCTTACAATAAAAAGCTATCTAATGGTAAATAAAAAGGGTGTTGAGATTGTTCATTGTGCTTGTTTGTCTTGTCATTTTGATATGATACTATTATTACTTACAATTATATTTAACTTGAACTTGCTTTGTTTCCCAAGATGAGTAACACATGGAGTAGGTACTTGTATTCGAGGGACATGAGACTTTCAACCTGTACTTTGTCAAGCACACTACTCATATTTGGTTTCACTTTAAACTTAATCATTCAAGATGTTATGATAGGGGAATGAGAGCTTGACACCAAGGATTACCACATTACAATCATTAACTTAAGTAGCGAAGTTCAGAAGTTAGATGAAATTTATTCATGCTTTACCTCTACTCATATATATATATATCTTTCCAAAGTGTCCACCTTTTATATTCAGATTTTCATCAATACTCTATAACCATTGTAGGATGTTCTTACTTATCATTATGCATACATGTGGTCCATAGTACTTTGTCTTTCATGTTACACTTTGTGAATTATCATTGAACATCCTTGCATTGAATACTTGATATCACTTCATAATCTATCTTGCATATTGCTACTCCTTTTAAGAATGAACCATTTGACTCTATGTAGCAATAGTAATCATCTTTGACCTCCATTGTTAGTATTAAATTGCAAAGTCCATGTTAGTTTTATTACCTTCATACTCGAGGACGAGTATTGGTTAAGCTTGGGGATGTTGATGCATGTAAAATGTATACATGAACTTTGCATTATTTTACTTATATTCCAGTAATATTTGCATCATATAAGGGTTATATCACTGTTTTATAATGATTTTGGGAATATTTGATATGTTTCCTATTTTTTATGGAATTAACCCTGCGTAGGCAGACAACCCTATTTCTATATTTTAATGTTTCAGGGACCCAAACGACGTCCAAATGACCTGGAAATTTACGAGCATCAGTTTTTGGAAGCAACAAAGCGTGGGAGCGAAGGAAGCAAACAAGCGGACGCCCGAGGGCCCAGATGAGTGGGCCCACGCGGCCCAAGTACCTGGCCGCGTGGGACCCCCTTTTGGACCTTGGAGCTCCGTTGCCGTCGATCTTTCCTCCACCGACTCCGTTTTGACCTAAAACTGACTATAAAAATAGTCCCCGACGCCCTTCGGGAAGGAGCGCCGCAGAAACACAGAAACACCAAAATAGAGACCTAGAGTTGCAGATTGGAGGGGGAAAACTCCGGCGAGGCGCTGCCGGCGTGGTCTCCATCTTCTCCAACGACTTCTCCACCGTCTCCATGATGAAGAGGGAGTAGTCCACCTCTGGACTATGGGTTTGTGGAAGTAATTTATGTATCTCTCTCTCTCGAGCTTCACTAATTAGTACCGTATGAGCTGCTGAACATGATTACGGTCATCTTTGTAATACCTTTGTGGTGGATCTTTTTATGAGTTAATATATGTTTGAGATTGCAATGGTTTTGTTTCAGTTATGAAAGTAGATGCATATTATGTACCCCGTTCTTATTTACTTGTCATGATCAAGCATGTTTATGAGAGCGTGTGAGGGGGAACGTGTGCATTAGTTGGAGTAACGGGGGTGGCTAGTGCAGTGAACGTGTGAGAAAGTTCTGCGATCCACTTGGGTATCTCTACCTTACTTTGTTGCCTCACTAGGGATAAAAAGAAATACCATGCTACCGGAGGTGTGGGTGTGACCATTGCCACTTCCTCCATGACTAGATCTAGCATGCTCATATTTTAACTTCATGTCATGATACTTATTGCTATACTCTGAGTTATCTTAATTACTGAGATGTTATGATTTAGTTCGCATCTTTGTGGAGTATAAGAGAGACTAATAACCAAAAGATCTCTATGTTAGGACGTGATGCCCATATAATTATAACTTGTAATTAAACTGTTGTGTTGCAATCTCATATGTCAACTCTAGTGTTCCATTGTCTACCACTTTATTAAAGAGAGAGTGCATTTGTGAAACCATGAACCCCGGTCCATTTTTAATAATAAGAAACACCTTTCCAACAACTTTTACCACTTTTCCATTTTTTGCCATTTAAAAATCCGAAAATACAAAAACACTTTTACATCTTGCATTCATCATATAAAACCCAAAAATATCATTTATCATTGCTACCACCATCCTTGCATATTTATTTACCACCATTGCATATTTATTTCTTGTTTGCATTGCATATTATCTTGATATCATTCTCACACCTTGTGCTTGACAACCACTAGGTGAGGTTGAGGACCAAAACATTTACTTTGTTTTGTAGGTAACCAAAAGAAGGATAGGAAAGATAAATCTTCACTACTGATTCCCCGAGAGTTCGGTATTAAACCCTCGAGTCACCCCTCGTGGGGAAAACACGTCTTCCACTTACTACACACTCTACACTTGGAGTCTCAACCTAACCCATTTACTTTTCACGCAGGTAACTACGTGAAGGGCCATCACCGCGTCATACAACCGAAACTAATGTGACAAAGACGTGAATGCCAAACTTCTGCTTCATTAACATTCGAATGAATATTGTTCATGACTTTATTACAAAAATCTGCGAGGGAAAAGCGGAACAAGCCTCCGCATTCATAGCCTTTTCCAACAAACAGTTCATATTTCGTAACAACTACTTTATTAGACTCAAATACCAACTTAAACCCTTCTCTACATAGAAGGGAGCCACTAACGAGATTCTTCTTGATGGCGGGGACATACTGCACGTTCTTGAGCTGCACGATCCTTCCTGAAGTAAACTTCAGATCGACCGTGCCAACACCAAGAATAGAAGCACTTGCGCCATTCCCCATCAATACGGATCCGTTCCCTGTGACCTGATAAGAAGAAAACAATGAGATGTCACAACATACATGAATATTTGCACCTGTGTCAATCCACCAATCATTAGACTAAAAACAGAAAATACAGTAAACAAATTACCGTACCCAGATGCACCATTCTCATTGTTGCTCACAATCATGTTGACAGACTTGGAGTCCTGTCCTGATTTCTTGAACTTCTTTGGGCACTTGGGAGCCCAATGGTCCTCTGAACCACATGTGAAGCAAGCTCCTTTCTTCTTATCCTTGTTGAAGGGCTTCTTGCCCTTCTTATTGAAGTCGGTATTCTGTTGGACTCCATGTTTCCCCTTGGGCTTGTGGAAGTTGGAATTCTTCTGTACAAAATTGGCGACAGAAGTTCCCTCGGTCCCTTTTCCGTGCGAGTCCTTTGCTCTCGAGTTCTGCTCGACACTCAGATGGCCGATGACATCCTCAACTGAGAATTCACGCCTCTGGTGTTTCATAGTAGTAGCGAAGTTCCTCCAGGAATTAGGCAGCTTAGCGATTATGCATCCCGCGACAAATTTGCCCGGTAGCACACACTTGAGAAGCTCAAGCTCCTTAGTGATGCACTGTATCTCATGAGCTTGTTCCAATACAGAACGGTTTTCAACCATCTTGTAATCGTGGAACTGCTCTATATTGTACATCTCGCTTCCAGCATCAGTTGCGCCGAACTTAGATTCGAGCGCCTCCCACAGGTCCTTGGCAACCCGCACATGTAAATATGCATCAACCAACTTATCTCTGATCACGCTCAGAACGGCTCCAACAAAGACGACGGTGGCTTCCCTGAACGCCTTCTCCTGTTCAGGAGCAATCGTTCCAGTGGGAGTAACACCGGTGGCCCAGAACACGTTCATCGCAGCGAGCCACAAGGTGGTTTTGGTTTGCCAATGCTTAAAATATGTCCCCATAAACGGGGCTGGTTTCAGTGCAGCAGCAAAACCTTGGATCGAAAATTGCCTACACATGTTAGGTTTTTGGATTGTTGAGAATATAGGCAAATGTTCGATTAAATTAATCCAAGTATAAATCATGAGCATGACGTAAACAGTGCTAATGACATACTGAAACACTATGATATAACCATGTACTAGAGAAATAGTAGAAACATCTACAGAAATCACTAGTATGGCAGACATGCAAGTAATCAGGAGAGGGATAAACATGTACCCTCCAATGGGCCAGTTGGCCGTAGCAGCAGCGGAGGCAGCGACAGCGTTGGCAGTCTCTTGGGCGGAGGCGGCCGCAGCAGCAGTGGCGTCCTCGTTGCTCATGATGATGACGAAGGCGAAGCAGATGTAGTTGAAGCAGACGATTGGAGGCGAGCAGTCGCGTAGGAGATGCTCCCCAAAAACCTAATCGCCCCTCTCCCGTACAGGATGCTGAGAAGCAGGGTTTCAGAGGCCTGCTCTCCCGTCGGCCGTGTGGCAATGGTCGCACCCACATCTCCGGTAGCAAGGTATTTTTCTTTATCCCTAGTGAGGCAACAAAGTAAGGTAAAACACCCAAGTGGATCGCAGAACTTTCTCTCACGTTCACCGCACTAGCCAACCCCCGTTACTCCAACTAATGCACACGTTCCCCCTCACACGCTCTCATACACATGCTTGATCATAACAAGTAAACAAGAATGGGGTACATAATATGCATCTACTTTCATAACTGAAACAAAACTATTGCAATCTCAAACATATATTAACCCATAAAAAGATCCACCACAAAGGTATTACATAGATGACCGTAATCATGTTCAGCAGCTCATACGGTACTAATTAGTGAAGCTCAAGAGATGAGAGATACATAAGTTACTTCCACAAACGCATAGTCCAGGGGTGGACTACTCCCTCTTCATCATGGAGACGGTGGAGAAGTCGTCGGAGAAGATGGAGACCACGCCGGCAGCGCCCTGCCGGAGTTTTCCCCCTCCAATCTGCAACTCCAGGTCTCTGTTTCGTGGTTTCTGTGTTTCGGCGGTGCTCTTTTCCGAAGGGCGTCGGGGACTATTTTTATAGTCGTTTTTAGGTCAAGACGGAGGCTCGGGAAAAAAGATCGACGGCAACGGAGCTCCGAGGCCCCAGATGGTGGGTCCCATGCGGCCAGGGAATCTGGCCGCGTGGGCCACCCTTTTCTGGGCCTTGGGCCTCCGTTTGTTCGCTTCCTTCGCTCCCACACTTTGTTCCTTCCAAAAACTGATGCTCGTAAATTATTAGGTCATTTGGACGTCGTTTGGGTTCCTGAAACATCAAAATATAGAAAATAGGGTTTTCTGCCTGTGCAGGGTTAATTCCAGAAAAATAGGGAAAAATGAAATATTCCCAAAATCAATATAAATCAATGATATAACCCTTATATGATGCAAATATGATTGAAATATAAGTAATATAATGCAAAGTTCATGTATGCATTTTACATGCATCAACATCCCCAAGCTTAACCTATACTCGTCCTCGAGTATGAAGGTGATAAAACTAACATGGACTTTGCAATTTAATACTATCAAAGGATATCAAAGATGATTACTATTGCTACATAGAGTCAAATGATTCATTCTTCAAATGAGTAGCAATATACAAGATAGATTATGAAGTGATATCAATTATTCAATGTAAGGATGTTCAATGATAATTCACAAAGTGTAACATAGAAGAAAGTACTATGGACCAAATGTATGCATAATGAAAAGTAAAAACATCCTATAATGGTCATAGAGTATTCTTGTAAATCTGAATATAAAAGGTGGACACTTAGGAAAGATATATAAATGAGTAGAGATAAAACATGAATAAGTTTCATCTAACTTCCAAATGCTTCTACTTAAGTTAATGTTTGCAATGTGGTATTCATTGGTGTCAAGCTCTCATTACCCCTATCATAGCATTTTGAATGGTTAAAGTTTAAAGTGAAAGCAAATATGAGTAGTATGCTTGACAAAGTATGGGTTGAATGTCTCATGCCCCGTGAATACGAGTACCTACACCACGGTGTTACTCAACTTGGGACACAAAAGCAAGTTCAATTTAAGGTCATTGTAAGTAATATAATAGCGTCATCAAGAGCGTCAACTGGGGTACCTCTTGTCCCAGGACATGGAGCAAGCCCATGTCAAAATGACAAGACAAACAAACAAAATGAACAATCTCCACACCTTTTTTATTTACTATTGGTATAGCTTTTTATTTTGGGGTGCATCACTGAAGGTTCACCATAATATGTAAGTAAGTAAATTTCCACCATGAATGATGCATGGCTTAGATTAGCGGCCCAGGCGTCTCTCTAGCCATTTATACAAACTCATTAAACTTACTAAGTTTCCGCATTTATTTGGCACCATGATAAGCATCCATAAACAAAAGTATATGATATCAACTAAATATAAAGAGCACGTTGAAAGCTTGCCATGTGACAGCACATATGAGCTAACTCCCAACCAAGACTCTTGTCAAGCTCACAACTTCATAATTTTAATCACAATGGGTCATGTTTATTAAGTGCAATAAAAGTAAGGTGTGCATCAAGTTCGTGAGAGCTCTTTAACCAACTTTTCCCATAACAATCAATAACATAAGCATTTTAATTCAGAACTATAGATAATACAAAATAACATGATAATCCACAGGCGCCGGCGACGCGCTCTCTTCGAAGGCCTTGCTGAAGAGAACTCCAAGGATGGGTGGCGGAGAAGAACGGCGAGGAGGTAGGGGTCCTCGCCACGGACCCATCCGAGGCGGCGAACATGAGAGCACAAGGCCGGCCTGCGAGGCAGACGGCCCCCGACGCCAGCGACGCCGCATCCCCGCCGGCTCCACCACCGGCACCTCCATCGACGGCGATTCCCAGCAAGAAGACGAAACAACACATACCTTACCCGAGCTAGAAGTCGACCACCGTTCCCAAAACCTGCTCGACGGCGAGGGAAAGCCGGCGTCCTCCCAGAACTCCTGGACCAGCTCCTGATCCGTGTTGGGAATATAGGCAATTGTTCGATTAAATTAATCCAAGTATAAATCATGAGCATGACGTAAACAGTGCTAATGACATACTGAAACTCTATGATATAACCATGTAGTAGAGAAATAGTAGAAACATCTACAGAAATCACTAGTATGGCAGACATGCAAGTAATCAGGAGAGGGATAAACATGTACCCTCCAATGGGCCAGTTGGCCGTAGCAGCAGTGGAGGAAGCGGCAGCGTTGGCAGTCTCTTGGGCGGAGGCGGCCGCAGCAGCAGTGGCGTCCTCGTTGCTCATGATGATGACGAAGGCGAAGCGGATGTAGTTGAAGCAGACGATTGGAGGCGAGCAGACGTGTAGGAGACACTCCCCAAAAACCTAATCGTCCCTCTCCCGTACAGGATGCTGAGAGGCGGGGTTTCGGAGGTATGCTCTCCCGTCGGCCGTGTACGCGGTGGACGGGATGGGATCACCGTCGCAGCAACAGTTAGAGGAACGATGGTAGCGGCGCGAGCAGATGTACGTGTTGTGTCTGTTGGAGAGGAGCGAACTAGGCACACACGCGCAGGCGGAAGGCCAACGGAAACGCACGTAATTAAGCGCAATCAAGGGGAGAATTAAGAGACTAGAAACGGCCGTACTTAAGAGCACTTAAGATAAAACGTTTCAGCTCAAATTTATTCTCCATTAAGTCAAAGCGTTACCGTTGCAGCTCACATTTTTTCTGCGTAATAAAAAGATAAGCTCGGCTCGGCGAGATTCCCGCAACCCGCGGCATGGCGCGGCGCGACGCGACGCGACGCGGGCGGCAAAGGAGCGCGCGTGTGGAGCACATCCCTTCTCTTCACCACTAACACCTCATACATGTGGAAGAAGAGCTCACCTTATAAACTGGTGTACATCTCTCCCAACTAGCCATGTGGGACTAAAGTCTTACCATTTGCCAAAACAGCATAGGCCTTTAGTGATTTTTCTGGAATTGTTAAATGGCTAAAAGGCCCATCCTAATAACAATATTTCAGCAATCCGAACGCTGCGGGCGCCGGAGAGCCTGCGAACTCGATCTAGACTCCTCATCCACGGCACCCAACGCGACCTGTACGGCGACGTGCTCGCCGTCGAGGCCCTCAAGGCCAGCAGTCTCCGCCGTCAAACCAGCCAGACAGTCGAACCGAGAGCCAGATCCACCCGACGCCCACGCGGGCGGCGCCATGGACAAGCGCCTGTGTCCACCTCCGTCGCCGGGAGGTGGCATGCTCAGACTTACCGGCTCGCTCATCAACGTGGCCATCTCGGCCATCTTCCCCTGCGCATTCTACCTCAAGATCCGCTGGGGCCGGGTGCCGCGACGTGTCGTCATGCTGAATGCGGCGATGATCGCCGTTGGTCTTGTTCTCGCAGTTGTGGGACTGCCTCGTCGGCTAAGTTGCTGGTGCAGAGTATACAGAGTGGGCAAGTAGCGTAATTTGTACTACAATTGTATAGCTCTGTAAGTGCTCGCTGTCGTGCTTGATACTTGTGTTTTAGGCCCGTGTGTACATAGTGAAATAATACGGAGTAATAAATAAATAACGTTTCCGTAGTACAAAAAGTGGCTAAGCTACAACAGCAGCTCGAATGTCTGCGAGCTGCATCACCCACGAGTCCCCCGTTAAGAAATACTCACGCCGTTCCAAATTAATTGACACACATTTAGCTACACACGGATGTATCTAGACACTAAATAAGTATAGATACATCTGTTTTTGGACAAAACTAAGTCAATTAATTTAGAACGGAGGGAGTATAATATGTGAGACCAAGACGGTAGACATCGTATGTATACAAGCATGAAACCCATCCTAGCCCATCCTCAAATTCCCCCTCTTCTCTCTTGAGCCTCCATGACAAATCCTCCCGATCTCCCTCGCCCCCTCCCGCACTCCCTCGAGCCGTACGTCCTCACCATCCTCCACAACCTAGTCGCACGCCATCCTCAACTGCATCCTCTCAGCCGCTGGCACCTTCCAGTCCCCCACCGCAATCTCAAAGTTGTGTGTTCATTCCACGCTACCGGCCATCCTCGCCATCCTCCACTCCACATGTTTATATTTTTTTCTTCACTCAATGTTGCCGGTTTAGTCGGGGATGGGGAACCGATAGGTTATTTGCTACCCGCTAGGGATGGGGATGGTAGAAAAAGTGTCCCCGGGAGAGTTAATGGGATGGGGATGGGAAGAGATTTATTTCGTGGGGACGGTTTTGGTTGAGCAATAACCAGTGGTTAGTCTCCCGTTGGCTGTTGCCATATTGACTTCCGGGGCTTTTTTTGAAATATAAAGAAAATTTCAAAAAAATACAAATAAATCTATTAAATAAGAAAAAAATATAAAAGGGTCTACTTCCGTGATCGGCCTTAGCCCGTGGCGGGCTAAAGGCCTGCCAGATCCTTAATTCTGTATCATGTCAAGCCCGTGCCGGGCCAAAAGTCCGTGACCGCGGGCACGAACTTCTCATGTTACCCGTGCAGGCACGGTGTGGCTTTTCCTATTTTCTTGTTCGACTTCGAGTTGGTGGCTCGCCTCCATTTCGTTTGTTGGTCTTTTGAGTTGAACCGATTGTATGAGTATTTTGGTTGATCTGCTTGTAAGGGTATTTTCCCACCATTCCGTATCGGTTTGGCCGGTTTGGATTTATTTATAAAGTGGTGTGATAAGCCTTTTTCGAGAAAACATTCAACGTGTTTTTCTCTAATTTCTCTGCTTGTGTTTTTTACTACATTAATAACTGGTCTAAAAAAAGGCCGTGTATCACTTTCACCCTTGTCAAACCAGCCCATGGGCCATGGTAGTATCAAGATACTGTCTTATTCTGCCCCCCAAGACCATGCAGATTTTTTTAACAAATTAGTAACCTTTATTAATTAATCAATAACGGTTACATCTTCCACCGGTTGTGAATACAGAAATAACGGTGAATCATCGATCCAAACATTTCTCTCATCTACTGCTGACCTAGCGATAGTATGTGCCGCCTTATTCGCTTCTCTTGGGCAGTGTGCTAGTCTTGTCGACTCAAACCCTGCCATGATCGGTCGACATTCCTCCAAAAAGGTTGTACATATGCGGAATTAATGGCATTATCTTTGTATAAAAGAAAGGAAATATGGGATATGTTACCTGCTAGCAGTCAATTATTCTAGTTGAGTCGGGGAGGAACATTATAGCTCTGTGACAAAATGAGAACAATACCATTTCCATTGTTGGTTTAGTTTTGCCCCTCATGAATTACACATGTGAAATTACTAGAGCATGCAAATAGCATGAAACCCTTTTTTCAACCGTGGCCTACGTTTTCCAAGCATTGCTACATCTATAGTTGGCATGGAATCAGCTGGCTGGTAAGTACACTGGGATTCATGGCCAACTGGACACCTATATTTAGGTTGAGTGCTAATTAAGCATGTGTTTTTACTACATTTAGGCTCTCCATCTCACCAAAATTGGCCGCTTGTTTAGTCAGATCCTCGTCATATATATATCTCCAACAGTTCATCACCTTATTCTTGCAAATTTTTGACTAAATTTTGCCAGGTCTGGAATCCTCAATTCCAATAGGGGGAGCCACGATGAGATCCCTCTACTATGTGACCTTCCAGGCCATCTTGTTCATCAGCAACGTGCAATTCGGTGTGTCTACGCGCCTCCTGGCTGAAATTCCGAACGGTGTTCAGCCGGTGCAAGCTGAAAGTTTGAATGGTCAGCCAGATGTGTCGCCGCCGCTTCCTCCCGCCACCCTGCCGGGAAGCATTCCAGCCAACCTTCCCGTGAGCATCTTGAATGGACAGCCAGGTGTACCGGCGCCCCTTCTTCCTGCTGGCTTGCCGGGAAACGACCCCGTCAACCTTCCCGCCGGCATTCCAGGAAACATCCCGGCCAACCTTCCCGTGAACATCCCGAATGTCCAGCCAGGTGCAGCGGCGCCGCTTCTTCCCACCGGCTTGCCGGGAAACGTCCCGGCCAACCTTCTCGCCGAACTGCCAGGAAACATCCCGGCCAAACTTCCCGCGAACATCCCGAATGGCCAGCCAGGTGCAACGGCGCCCCTTCCTCCCGCTGGCCTGCCAGGAAACGTCCCGGCCAACCTTCCCACCGGACTTCCGACAAACATCCCGGCCAACATTCCTGTGAACATCCCGATTGTCCAGCCAGGTGCAGCGGCGCCGCTTCCTACCACCGGCTTGCCGGGAAACGTCCCGGCCAACCTTCTCGCCGGACAGCCGGGAAACATCACGGACAACATTCCCGCCGGCATCCCGGCCAACCTGCCAGTGAACATCCCGAATGGCCAGCCGGGTGCACCGGCGCCGTTTCCTCCCCCCGGACTGCCGGCAAACAATCCGGCCAACATCCCTATGGACATCCCGGACAACCTTCCCGGGAACCTCCCTGCTAACTTACCAGGGAACCTGCCGGCCAACCTCCCTGCCAATGTCCCACCAGGGATGCTTGCAAACGTGCCACCTGGGATGCTAGCCAATGTGCCACCAGAGATGTTGGCCAACCTTCCCGCCAATGTGACGCCCGAGATGTTGTCCAAAATCCCGCCGGGGGCCTTGGCCAACATCCCGCCGGGCCGGTTGCCACCGGACGTGACGCCAGAGATGCTGGCCACCCTCGCCTCGATGAAGCAGCAGCAGCAGCCAGGGCAGCCTGCTGCCGGGACCGCCCAGGACAACGTGGCGGCAGCAGGTGCAGCAGGCTTGCCGATCCCCAAAATGCCAGACTTCTCAGGGCTGGCAAACATCTCATTCCCGCCAATGCCTTCGGCGTCTCTGCCAAAGATGCCGGAAAACATCACGCTTTTCGGGTTCGACGTGGAGATCCCCAAGTTCATCAACAAGATGGTCAACGGGACCGAAGCCTGAAGGAACTTGGAGCTTCTTTTCCTGATGGCGCATGAACTAGCAAGACATCGTTGATCCTAAGGTTTCCTGAGGTTTCTCTATGTTGGGCTATTGATGTACTATGCTTGTATATCCATCCGAAGTTGCTTGCGAGTTTACCAATCTTGTTACGTCGGGAGGAAGATGATGAGAAAAGTGAGACTGGATGTGCTGCGGCTGCGCTCAGTATAAATACCCCTTGCTCATTTGTTGTGAAGCATACCTGCTAAACCAAGGGATTGTGATCTCAGGTGCAGATCCATGAAAAGTTTCACTGAATCATTCATCTAAAGGCTGCAACCATGATGGTGTCCTAGCCGTTTTATAAGGCTCACTAGTTGTTGGGAAAGATAATTATACTAGGCTTAGTGCTCCTTTGTATTTTACGAGTTCCGTAGAAATTTCTGGACAATTTGATTCCTAAGGATTTTTGTATCAAACATTTTGGATCATAGATTTGGGTCACCAAATTCATATTGAATTCATTCCTATGTCATCTAGTCCGTTGACATTGAGTTCGGATTTTATCTATACAAGAAACTGTTGTACATGATGAGTACAAGGAAACTACTGGTTACAATTTATGGTCATCCTCGCTTCCGGTCTTGTAGGATCTCATCGAACCAGGCTTTCGCCCCGCTTTATAAATAAAGCAACGACCACCATACAACCAAGCATACAAACGCAACATCACACACAACACCACACATGCTGGAGCCAACAGCAAAAACCATGCCCAAAACACAAAAGAAATGAAAGCTATGGCGAAGCGACGAACAATGATGACCCGCAACCGCTGCGTCCTCCGATCTTGTCCCACCACGGTCCAAGCACTCCAATGCGTCCAGTACCAAGTAGCATCTCCAAGAGGAGCACCGTCTACACGGCGTTGCTACCGGACCAGCATGGTCCGAGGGTTTCCCCCGGCACTCGAAGTAAGGTAAGATGGGGCTACCACGACACCCTCCAACGAGGAATGGCGCCACGCAAAGGCGGCACCGCGTCGGTGTCGAACAAGCCGACCAAGATTTCTCCCGAGACCCAGTCACCGAAACATCAGGACACAACCGGAGCACTACCACCCTCTGCACCGCCCACCAGCGCGCCACCACGATCTAGCAGTCACATCGTCGTCTCTTCCTGAACACTGGCACGGGGCCTGCAGGACGAAGCAGATGACATCGCTTGGACGAGGGACGGTAGCATCGCAGCTCGCGGGAGGGAACAACCTCCACCACCTAGAGGCGGTAGTCGACCAGACAGAGCAGCAGAAGCACACCAGGCCCACGCTGGCCCGGCCGGACCTAGACAGGCCCGTAAAGCTTCCGCCGCCCTGCTGCAACAAGCAGGCCGCAGCACCGTCGTCCCTATACCAGCGTCGTCTCCGCCGTCATCCCCAGGCAGAGTCGCGGTCGCAGGCGTGCCGGCCCGCCCATGCCCAGATGGGCCCCGAAGAGCCTAGATCTGGGCCCGTCGGCGCCACATCGCATCCGCTTCGCTCCGCCGCACATAGCCGGCGCCGCCGCACCAGCTTCACCCGGAGAAGCTCCGAACCACGCCTCCCGAAGCACACCGCCGCCAGAGCGAGGCCGGGCCCCGACCCGCGCGCAGGGGCGGGGGAAAAGCAGTCCGCCGCCGCCCGGGCCCTGCCCGGCGACCCAAGCCGGCGGCGGTGATGGGGAAGGAGGTGTGGAGGCAGAGGGTTTGGCCGGAGACGGGAGGGGCGCTCCCGTCGCCCTCGAGGGGCGAGAGGAGCGCGAGGGAGAAGGGGATATGGAACAGTTTCAAGGGTCTTGTAGGATCTTCATCTAGCAAGAGATTTGCCTGGAAAATGTGCCTGAAGGGAGAGGTGGGTCGGATGGCACTAGTAGGGAAGTGGCTTTCTTTGGCGCACCAAAAACTGTTTCTATGGCGCATGGTCGGTGCGCCACAGAATCCTCGCCACAAAAATATTATTTCTGTGGATTCTGTGGCGCACGGAACCATGCGCCACAGAAAGTATACAATTCTGTGGCGCACCTCCAGAAATGCGCCACAGAAATATTTTCCATGCGCCACAGAAATAATTTTGATTATTTGTTGTATTTGACAATAATGTATCTGTGGCGCACTTTATTCGTGCGCTACAGAATATGGTGCGCCACAAAATTATTTAAGGTGCGCCACTAAATTATTTGATGTATATATTATCGATTATTTGCTGTATTTGACAATAATAAAGGTATATTACAGTATTTATACAGAAAATAATAGAAACAGTAATATATTTTGACACGGTATTAAAACAGACAGATAAATATGTACATCACCACTTAGAGCCCGAGATACATACATATATAGTACAAGCATATGCATTTAACATTGGCATATGCATTGGGATAAGTCGTAGTACAAGCATATGCATTTAACATTGGCATATGCATGAAAATAAAACATTAGTCTTAACCAAGTACAGTGGAAACATCAATCTACATAGATAAGTGGACAAGTCAACATAAAACATAGTACGGAAAGAAGTGGACAAGTCGCTCTATGGGTCGTCGTCCCTATTCATCTGAGCCCAGAACATCGGATCTACGGTGTCATCAGTGTCCTCGCTCCCCCATGGCTTACCCGAAAGAGTGCGGAACGGAGGTATGCCGTCCCGCCTATTCATCTCGACCCAGTGCCTAGGGTCGCTGCGGTGATAAGCATCGGGTTCGGCGGCCCGAACATCCGCAGTAGCTGCTGCTCCGACTCCTGCCACTCCTGGTGCCGCTGCTGCTGTCGCTCCTCCAACGCCTGCTGCCGCTCCTGCTGCCGCTTCTGCCGCCGCTGCTCAGAGTCGGAATCCCAGTCCTTCTCCCATTCCTCCTCCTGCTGCTCCTCCTCCTGCTGCTCCTCCTCCTCCGCCCAGATCCCAAGAAAAGTGATGTCGTCGTCAGTAGGACCGGCGCCGTGGGAAGGACCGGTGCCGTACGAAGGACCAGCACCGTCAAAAGGACTAGCGCCGAACTGCTGGTAGGACATCAAGTTTGGCTCGTTCTGCAGGAGATGCCTCACATACGGGTCGTCCTGGGGGCGTGCGTTGCGACGTGCGATCTGCGCCTCAGCCAACCTGTGCTCCATCTCCTTGGCCATTTCCACCTGTTTGATCCTATCTGGTATGAACTCATTCACACGGTGGCGATCCGCTGGGTAGTTCAGATCCTTATCTTTCTTCTTATCACCGTACTCGTGTACGGCGAAATAATCATAGGCGCGCGCCGCCTCCTCCGCTGTATTAAACTGCCCAGCCCAGTGCTTCCTCTTGTTGATATGGATCTGACATCCATACACGTACCGACCAAACTTCTTCCTATAGCACGCCCTCACACCCTTAAACTCGGCCATTCCGTGAAACTAAAACATATTAAAAACAAATTCATTAGAATCAAAAAACTACACAACTATATACTACAAACTACACAATGTGGAAATTACACAATATAACTTCGCGAATAATGTGCATAAGTATAACTAATACATCTTGATCCCATGAATAATTTGGTCCATTTTTATTTAACCCTAATACATCGCGAATAATATCACTAATACATCTCCTCTCCCATGCATGAACCTCTGAAACTAACTTCGACCGGGTCCTGAGCCGCGGGGTGCTGAGCCGCGGGCGCTGCGCATCCAAAGATAAGGAACCCTCACAGGGTCATAGCTCACGTGATGAGGAGGAACCCTCTGAAGAAACGACCATCCATTGTTGTACTGCCTATCCAACAAAGACATGTAGCGACGGACGTGCTCGTCCTCCTCCCTGATACGGCGACGTACCACCTCCTCGGGGGCCGGCTCCCTCTGCACCGAGCATGGCCCACGCGACCGCCACCAAAGAAGATCCGGGTCGACGACGTCACCCGGATTCCTCACCAAGATACGCGTCCCGGAAGGTAGCACCTCCCAGTGCCAGCCCGGCGGAGTCCAGTCGCGGACATCGCCCCTCTGGTCCAACAGTGACATCGTCGCCGAGAACAATAAACTAAAAACACAATTTTTAAGTAGCAAGCAAATTTAAATAAAGTACAAATTCATAGCAACTATCAAATAACACAATTTTCAAACTCATTTTTAGCAATGTGAAAATTACACAATATAAACCAACAATGAACACAACTAAAATTATCTACAATCTAAGCTACACAACTATATGTCCTATTTTTAGCAAAGTCATGCCAAAATTCACGAAAAAATTTGGCATGACCTTTGCTAAAAAAGGGACATATGGAGTACCCGAATTTGCCGGAACGGAAGTTAATCGACGTTTCGGCAAACTCAAGGGCCTCATGGGTACCTGCAGACATTTCACAAATCATATGTCCTATTTTTAACAAAGTCATGCCAAAATTCACGAAATTGTTTGGCATGACCTTTGCTAAAAAAGGGACATATGGAGTACCCGAATTTGCCGTAACGGAAGTTAATCGACGTTCCGGCAAACTCAAGGGCCTCTCGGGGTACCTGCAGACATTTCACAAAACATCCACATCTCCGGCCGGCATCTCCGGCCGGCATCTCCACGACACGATGGTCGGAGCACAAACAACCACGACACGATGGTCGTGGTAGCACAGATCAACACAAGCACACACAACTTCTCGATCGGGGTACCAATAGCTCACCAAAGGGCGTCTTCTTGAACTTGAAGCACACACAAGAACTTCTAGCACACACAAGAACCTCCGAAGCAGTATATAGTACAAGGTATTGTACATACTCTCCTTTAACATGACATCGTTTAAATCATAGGCACATGGAACAAGATAATAGACCATTTAGCAAAGATCATACATAAAAAGGTGCCTCATATGAAGAGTGCACATCAAGAACTTCCAAGTGTCGGAACTAAAGGACCAAGAGAAATGTATAATCAATGTTGTTATACATGTCAGTAGGTCATTTAGACCAACACTCGAAATGATAATGCACATGAGTCTAATCATTGGCACAATCAATGGAACAAGCACACACACGATGTAAGAGTCAACCTAGCTATCCTATGAAATGATGTTTCATAGCGATGACTCTGATTCAGAGAACAGTAGCGTGGCCCTGAGCCTGAGCTTGACAGAAACTACAGACCGACGGTGCGACGCCGTCGATCTTTGGCCCATTTTTTACATTCGTTCTATAGGTTCGGTCATGCTCAGGCTCAGAGTCAACCTAGCTATACTGTGAATCAGAGTCATCGGTGTAATACAATAGAAGCCTCATATATCATTGTCAAAACAAGGCAAAAAGAGTACCTACAAGACCATGTTCTAATACAAGCACTCAAATTGTATATAGTACAAGGTATTGTAGATACTCTTTTCCCTTTAACATGACATAGTTTAAATCATCGGCCTATAGTACATATACAAGAACATGGGTAAAAGGATAAAAAGAAGATGTACAACAATATGGATAAAAAGATGAATAAAAAGATCAGGGGAGGAGATTAGTTGAAGCATTTAGTCTAGTTGTGCATAATGTGACTGAAATGTTAGCATCTTCAAGACAGTTAAAAATGCATCTTCAAGACAGTTAAAAATGCAAATTATTTTTAGTTGAAACCTAGCAGAGATTTCAGGGAGCGGCAACTAACAATATACATGTTTCTAAATCTCAACCATCACACAAAATATAATCAAGCAAGCTACTAACCTAGCTGTAGCAACTATGTTTTAAACTTTTTGGGTTCATAAAAATGGAGGTTTTAACATAGGCTTGCAGCAACTAATTAATCAAGCAAGAAAACATAGGATGCATGATATGATTGCAGAAACTAATTAATCAACTAATTAAACTAGGGAGGAACTAATTAAACAAGTAAATTCTAGCACCAACATAGGCTTGCAGCAACTAATTTCGGTTGCTAGGGAGGAATTAACATAGGATTAATTAAACTAGCAATCAATCAAGCAAGAAAACATAGGATGAATTAACATAGGATGAATGAATGGATTACCTATGAGGTCGGCGAGGGTGGCGTTGTTGCCGACGTCGAGGAGCCGGCGGCGGTGTTCAAGAGCGGGCGGCGGCCGAGCGGGGATGTCGTGCGGGAGCGGCGCTAGGGTTGGGCGCGGGGCGGGCAGTGGAGGAGGAAGAAGACGCGGGGCGGGCCGTGGAGGAGGAAGAAGAGGCGGCGGCGGGCTAGCTAGGGTTGGGCGCGGGCGGGCCGTGGAGGAGGAAGAAGAGACGGCAGTGGCGCTAGGGTTGCGGCGCGAGGACGGCGCGTGGATGCGAATTGGGGAATTGGGGAAGAGAAAGGGAAGAAAAATGCCTAAAAACCGCTAAGTCAAGGAATTCTGTGGCGCATACATCACAGTGCGCCACAGAATCAATCTATTTTTCTGTGGCGCATCCATACACATGCGCCACAAAACAAACACGTAGGCAATCATTGGAGAGGGGCCACCACATTTCTGTGGCGCATCTTTTTCCGTGCGCCACAGAACGTCGTGTTTTTGTGGCGCACCCAGCACAGTGCGCCATAGAAACATCTCCAGATATTTGTGGAGGCGGGACCCACCTTGATTCTGTGACGCATGATTTGGCACATGCGCCACAATATTCTGTGGCGCACTAGGATGAGTGCGCCACTAAAGATTTTCTGTGGCGCACGGCACAACTGGTGCGCCACAAAAAGGCGTTCCATAGAAAGGCACTTCCCTACTAGTGTGGGAGAGAAGACAGGGAGGGACAGAGGAGGGTGGGGCTCGGAGGAGACACTGGGGAGGCATCCCGCCGCCGTCCCCATCCCCATCGATCTAAGTTCCATCGATATAGGTATCTGGGAGGGGACACGGAGGACACGAAGGGGGCTCGGAGGAAGCCGGGAGGGAGAGAGTAGGGCTGGGAAGGGGAGAGGGAGAGAAGGCCGGGGGGGGGGGGGGGGGGGATTTACCTCGGCCGCCGGTGCCGGCGCTGCCGTGTTCCGCGAGCTGCAGGTCGAGCTCGGTCCTATTTTTGCGAGCGAGGGAGCGAGCCAGTCAGGCGACTCGTTTCCGTGAGTTTCCGACCCTCGGAAAGGTTCGGGCCGAGCGAACAGTTGCGCGGGGGCGGGGTGCGCTCGGAATTCAGTTCCGTTTCCAGGCCCAAATTCCATAGTCACTCCAAACAGCAATTTCAAATTACCAATTCCAAGCACCAATTCATACATCCAAACACAGCATTAAGGATGGCAAAATGAAAAGCTAGAAACAAAAGCAGACGATATATTTAGAGGAATCAAAAGCAAATGTTGAATTACAGGCAAAATAAAAAGCTAGAAAACAAAAGCAAATGATAAATGAGGAGGAAGAAAAAATAATCGTGAGCTTGAAGCACGAACGACTCATCATCCACGAATATGTGGCGTATAATCCTTATTATTAATGAGACACGCCATTAAAGTTAAAGTTTGGCCAAACCCTCCATATTGGGTTGTGTTTGTGTATAATTGAACCGAAAATTCAAAATGGAAAAAATAAACCTAAACCAAGATTTCGAGTTTTTGGTTATGCTCACTAGTTAGTAAAACAACTAACAATGTGCTTTTTAGTTAACAAATTAATAATCAAAACTAGTTGGTTCATAAAGAAACAAAATAAAACCATTAGGAGTATTTACTACGCTAGTTCCTTGGTCGTAAAGATGCATGTGGCCCAACCCAACACGCATTGCTTCCCTCTCAGTCGCCTTAGCATAGTCAAACTAAATTTGGCAACGGCCCCATTACCCGATAATCGGCGGTTAATTCACCTATTAGGGGATGGTTTTGGTTACATATTACTCCCCGTGGGCCTCTTATCAATGTAAAAGTACTCCCCATCGGTTAATGCGGAGCCGGGTATGGGACACCACTATCCATACCCGACATACCCGGTACCCGCTAGAGCACATGACATGTGGGGCCAGAGTACTAGAGAGAGTGAGAGACATGTATATATACACCAAAAAATCCTAAATCCCTAGCAATTTTCCCCTCCCACTCCCCAGCCGCCGCACCCCATCGCGTCCCCAACCCTATATCTCGCCCACTCTCTCCTCTCTACCCGACTGTGGCCAGAGTACTAGAGAGAGTGAGAGACATTTGAACATGTTCTATTTGTGGCTGTGTGCCAATTTGAACCAATATTACGTGTGGTTGTGTGCCTATTTGAACCTAGATCATCTTATTTTGTTGTGTGTGATCATTTGTTTGTATATTATTTGTGGTTGTGTGCCCTTTTTGCTCTATTTGTATTGATGTCATTTATTTACTTGAGTTACTGGGAGGTGTTGTCCAAATTTTGGTAGGCAATGTTGTTGGCTACACGAGCGGGTCTTGGTTACGGTTATCCGCCCGATGGGGATGGGGATGGGAGAATTAGTTGTCCCCGTGGCAGTTAATGGGGATGGGGATTGAGAAAAATTTATTGTACGAGGATGGTTATGGTTAGGCAATAACCGGTGGTTAGTGTCCCCGTTGCCACATGGAATTCAAACAGACGCATCTCCAAAGTCGTGACTCCTTACCACAAACCGGCTTCTGTCACACAATCTGCTAATTATGTTGACTTATTTATTTACCAACTATTATGGATTATATGAATGAGATTATTCTATAATACATTTTGGTTATTTGGAAAAAAAAAACAAATCATTATTTTTGAATCCATGTATTTGGTTAGTGTTATTATCGAAGTCATAGTGTCACACAAAAGTCAATTGGTTATTACGACCACCAAACTGTATTTATACACAAAATAGTATTTAGTGAAGTATTAAAGCCGTATTTACCAAACATTAATCAGACAAACCTAAAGCGCACACCTTCAGATTAGAACAACTAAGAAGCAGGTGGTGATTTGGTTGCACCCTAGCTGTCGCTATTTGGCCCGTCTCAGATCGTGAATCGATGGGTCCCCACCTCCTCTGAGAGGAGGTGGGGATCTCGGACATGCCCTCACCGCTATCGCAAGGTCCCTAAAGTTAGAGTCTGGTCAACCGACAACGACGTTATGGTCGCTATGGCGTTGTTGTGCATGACAAGAATAAGCTATACTCATCTCCTCGTCCACCTCTGCGGCAGCAATCTCGCTATTAGTGTTGAGGAGGACGGCGAATCATATGATCGCTGCTCACATGGAGTGGTGGATCTCGTTCAATCTAGGTGTGTTATACGTTTGGTGGCATAAGTTTCAGATCTATATAAGAATTTAATGGCGATGTTTTTGGCTCTGTGGCGTTGGTCCTTAGGGGCACTTGCACACAAACTTCTCGTCTCTCATCAACAACGTCAAGTCATCTCCGGTTTTGAGAACGACGACAATGGCACGTAGGGGCTCGCTCTAGCTGCGGTAGTGGAATTATCTTTTCTATTTTTTATTATGTTTAAGGCGTTTATACTTTTCGTAAACTTTTATAATTGATCCACATCTTCTTGCAAAAAAAAGAAAAGAATGGGCAGCCCTCCACTAACACTTGATTCTCCGAGCACTACCTTGTTAACAATACTAGAAGAATATACCGCGTGTTGCAGCGGGTATCTCTTTAAAAAATTACTATGTAAATTGTAAATGAAATTGGTATAAGACGCATGAAATATTCAGTTGTCCAGATTCAGTTGATCACAACCGTCAACACAATAAATTTAATTCATGTGAAAAATTGTTAACTATTTGAGGACTAAAAATTAGTGATTTCGAGAATTATATGGCTCAAAAAAGATGACATGAATAGGTTGCATGAAAGATGTACCATTATTAACTATTGTTAGTAGAGATGACATGGACAATTGATTGTCTAAAATAGTGAGTGATGTGGATAGTTTGCATGTTGAGATAGAAAATTAATTAATACATCTTAGTGGGGTTTTGCTTTATAAGAGGTATAGATAGATAGATATCCAAGGTTTTTAAAATTTCCTTTTTTATCTAGGTTATAAACATTTTGGTGTGCTACTTCATTGATTCGTTCTTTTTATTGTCTACCAAATTGATGTGCTACACTTTTTTTAGGGAGCGAGAGAGAATGTGCTACACTTTTGATTTTTGATGTAACAGGCACGGCCCGGATAGGTCGATTCGGATCCAGAAACTGCGTCGCGGTCGCCAGAAGCCCAGAAGCCGCGAGGGGGAGGAGGAGAGGCAGGCGACGAATGACGGGGCTCCATCGCGATCCGACGTGGCCCAATGGTGCGGCGTGGCGCCTTATCCTATGGCATCGCGCCTCATCCCAACTCCATCCACACACACACGCCACAAGTACTCTCCCGCCTTCTCGACCCCACCGGTCTCCTTAGTTAACGCGACACACACCCTACCCACGCGCACCCACACTCCTAAGCTAAGCTACACACCAGCAGCAGCAGCGAGCAATGGCGTCCACCTCCTGCTTCCTCCACCAGTCCACCGCGCGGCTGGCCGCCTCGGCCCGCCCCGCGCTCGTTGTCGGGCGCACACAGTTGCTCGTCTGCAAGGCGCAGAAGAACGACGAGGCTGCGTCTGACGCCACCGCGGTCGTCACCAGCCGGCGCGCCGCGCTGTCCCTCCTCGCCGGCGCTGCAGCCGTCGCCGTCAAGGTTTCCCCGGCTGCCGCCGCCTACGGAGAAGCAGGTAAGCACGAACGCTAGCTTATTCGCGTCGAGACGGTCTCTTGTTTTTCGGGTGAACGAATATGCATGAATCTCGTTGTGTACATTTGATCTGCGCAGCGAACGTGTTCGGGAAGGCGAAGAAGAACACGGACTTCATGACGTACACCGGGGACGGGTTCAAGCTGTTGGTCCCGGCCAAGTGGAACCCGAGCAAGGAGCGTGAGTTCCCCGGCCAGGTGCTCCGCTACGAGGACAACTTCGACGCCACCAGCAACCTCTCTGTCGTGATCACCCCCACCACCAAGAAGACCATCACCGAGTACGGATCCCCTGAGAAGTTCCTCGCCGAGGTCGGATTCCTCCTCGGCCAGCAGTCCTACGGCGGCAAGACCGACTCCGAGGTCTAAGTCTAACTCCTTTCTTCTTCTTCTTCTTCTTCTTCTTCTTCTTCTTCTTCTTCTTCTTCTTCTTCTTTCTGCCACCTCATCCATGCACGAGTGTACATGCATGCTCATGTTGTGAGGATCGATGCTTGCAGGGTGGGTTCGAGTCAGACGCCGTGGCGACCGCCAACGTGCTGGAGACCTCCGAGCCGGTGGTGGACGGGAAGCAGTACTACAACATAACGGTGCTCACGAGGACGGCGGACGGGGACGAGGGAGGGAAGCACCAGCTCATCACCGCCACCGTCGCCGACGGCAAGCTCTACGTCTGCAAGGCGCAGGCCGGAGACAAGAGGTGGTTCAAGGGCGCTAAGAAGTTCGTCGAGAACGCCGCAGGATCCTTCAGCGTCGCATAAATATGACCGATCGATCGGTGAATTTAATGAAATTCGCTCAAGGATGCACCGTACGTGTAGAAGAGGGCATGTGCATGTGTGTTTCTTTGATTGTACATGAGGATTGATGAACCAGATTTTGGGAAGATAAATGGTTAGGGAATACGTCGTTAGCCTCCCAGTACCCGACACTCTACAATATTGTGAGACATAAAAATGTTTTAGTCGCACAAGTGCTAAGTACAAACCCACTTAATCTGCAGTTTAGACGTGCCATTTTAGGGGATAAACGTATTGCCTGGTTGCACCTCGTTGAACGGCTAATGCGAGTGACACTCTCGGAGGAGAATGACTCGTTTAAGTGGAGTTTAACGACGAATGGTTTGTTTTCTGTAAAATCACTGTATGCGGACTATATGAATGGTCACACTAGATTTTTGCATAAATACTTATGGCGTTTACGGATACCCTTGAGGATTAAGATCTTCATGTGGTTCCTACACAGACGAGTTTTGTTAACTAAAGACAATTTGGCAAAGAGACGTTGGACTGGATGTAAGAAATGTGTTTTCTGCGATACAGAAGAGTCTGTAGAACACCTTTTTATATCTTGTCACTTCGTGAAAAATATTTGGAGGCTAATTCACTTCACCTTTAATATAACACCGCCAACTAGTATTTCGAATATGTTTGGAACCTGGTTAAATGGTGTGGCCAAAGTGACAAAGGCTTGTATACGCATCGGTGTTGCAGCCTTCCTTTGGGCAATTTGGAATTGCCGGAATGATATGGTCTTTAACAAGATACAAACTCCACATTTTTTGCAGGTTGTGCTTCGGGCTACGCACTGGATACAGCAGTGGGCGCTCCTGTCTGCATGCACTCACCGGGATCAGTTGGATACCGGATGTACTCGAATGATGGCGGTCGTTCGGGCTATCTTCTGCCACAATGGGTGGCGGCATGCTAGAAGACTAGATGGATAGGCTTTTATTCTTCTTATGGCTTATATTTATCTTTACACTGTCTGATCGGTGATTGTAATAATGCGGTACTACCTGAACCTGGATACTATTCGTTAATAAAATGCCGGCCGTATGCATCAGTTTGATGCAGAGGCTGGGGCGAGGCTCCCATTTCTAAAAAAAAAATGAGGATTGATGAACTAAAGAGATAAGAGGTCGATTTCCCTCAAGGATTCATGTCTCTGGGACAATTATTACGAAATCTTAGTAATAATGTTTCATTTTTGTATCTCCATATCTATGCTGCGGTGCTTCAATTTAGTTTTTGTCCAGGAAATATTTGTTATCATCGAAGGCGCACTTCATTATAAGAGAACAAGAAATCACACCATGACACCAAGATGCTATCTCGCCTACTCATCGGGGGCATGAATATAGACGCACCTTTCCATTTACTAAATCGACATAGTACAGACAATAACAAAAATCCGCCGAGATCATCATACTCACCTAACAACCGCGAAATATTTGTTATCATCGGCGCACTTCATTTTTTCCGAAATGGGTAACGAAGCCTCGCGAAACCATGCACATAGCTTTTTTTGCATAGTTAAAGATAAAACGATAAAAACCCGATGCCACATGCCTCGCGGCAGAAACTCCACCAGACTGCCACTAGCTTTATGGTCAGGCCCGGCCCTGGAGGGTGGCAGGGTGGGCGGCCGCCCTGGGCCCCCAAAATCCAGGGGCCCCTCCCCATATATGTTTCAGTACATGTATTGTATAGCAGTACAGATACGTAAAGCATGTATTTAACAGAAAAAAACGAAAAGGGCCGACCAGGTTATAGGAATTAAGGCCCATGGAAAGGAGCTAATCCCACAAATGTGGCCCAGATCGCATCCTTGTTCCCACGCACACTAACGATCGCGACTGTGTATTCTATTCGTCGCCTCGGCTCCTCCCCTGACGCTTGTGATTCCTCTAATCCTCTCGGCTCTCATCTCATGTCTAATCGATCGGCGGCGGATCCCCAGCAGCAACTAGAACTAGGCGATCTCATCCCAGCAGTCGTCGCCCCCGGCCGTCGCCCCGTCGCTGCCACGCTCAGGCTCAGGCCCTGGCCATGGACGGACTGACCACGGTAAATCTTATGTGCCCTTCTTTCTATAATCAGTAATCTGTATGTGTATGTGATGTGTGATGGCGTGATAGCTAATTTAACTTTATTCCAGCATTGTGTGGGATCATGTCATTAAGAAAGTATGAATCTGGTAGCGCTAAAAGGAAAAGAGCAAACCGTGTGGATGATTTGGTACAATCATAGAGATGAGATATTCTTAAAATTTTCAGGGCTAATTCTAGTGCTTCGAAAAACCCAGATGAGTGGGCAATTGTTGCCATGGAGGAAGAGCAACCAACTAATGGAAATTCTGAATCTGATCAGCAAGAAGAAAATGTCGACACCAACATTGGCAATAACAATGTAAGTGGCTTTGATGCACAAACCCAATCTGTAATGTCCGCTATGGAGTTTTTTGAGCATGTGAGAGAAGTTGATTGTTATCACAATATTTCCATAGCTTATCGCATCTTATTTACTGTGCCCGTGACTGTCGCCTAGGCTGAAAGAAGCTTTTCAAAGTTGAAATTATTGAAGAACTACTTGCGGTCTACAATGACTCAAGAGAGGTTAAACGGGTTGGCAACATCATGCATCGAGAAGAAATTATTGGATGACATTGACATCGAGCTCGTCATAAGTGAATTTGCATCAAGAAATGTTAGAACAAAATTTTAAGGTAATTTGTATAATTTATTTGATATGTTAACTGTTTTGGATGCATTCAAGTTTTACTGGAAAAAATCTTTTACACATATTCATTATTATTATTATGATGTTTATATAAGGGCCCCAAGTTTTAGTTTCGCCCCGGGCCCTGGAAATCTCAGGACCGGCCCTGTTTATGGTACAAGATAAAAAGAAAACAAAAAAATATAACTTCTAGGCAAAGACTTTAAAAAGAAAAAGATGCATCTACACCCCTGGTGATGAGACCAACCTAAGGTTGACCCAAGATTTTCATCCCCAAAGACGAGTTTTGAGCCACCACCTCCAGCAAGGGCACGACGCAAGTGTGCGTCAACATTACCAAAAAAATGTTTCCACTGAAGTGTACAAACCCAAAGTTGAAGCAACTACTATCATCGTCGGCCAATGACACATCACTGACCATATGTCGTTGTAGGAGAAAATGGAAGCCGATGACGTCCCATACCACCCAACCTCCAGCCACTATCGTGCGACCTTCGATCGAGCAGCTACCGGCATGACTTGACACCGGATAAGAGATGTAGTGCGTAGCAATTGCCAGGATAAGGCATAACATGACGTCTCATGTGAGACGCCACATCGCCACCGACAGTCAGTCATGACTTGACAGCTCCCCTGAAATTGTCGTGGTTAGCACCTGCAGCGTCGAATCGAACCTGATCTCGAAAAGTAGGGGGTGTCCCATACCGCCGCTAGCCTCGAAACTCCATGGTCAAAGAAGTGGATGTACCGTACCGCTATCGGCCGTAATACAAGTAGCCGAAGACCATCACCACTACGAAGATCCAGCCATCGCGTCATCCACATGACCACGAAGGTCGCTAACGTCGAAGAAGCCGGGCCGCTGCCCCATCACCAATCTCCTGTGGGTCAGCAGACGACGCCGCAGTGAGTAGAATGTCGCCGCTAGACCGGCTGTAGGCAACCGCGCTGCTGCAGCAACGACCCCCGGCAACCACCACCTCCCTGCCGCAAGCCCCTTCAGAACTTGCTCTCCATTGATCTGATGGCCCGAAGAAACGAGGTTGTCGCGGCCTCTGGGCCATCGCCGGCTGCCTGTAACACCCCGACCCACCCCCGGGTCGGGCCTGTCACCCCTGGCAGCTCTCTAGGATCTCTAGACTGGCCCCACAGATCAACACTAGTCTTTTCTGCGCACTTTGTCCTCACTCGTGCGCACCCGGGAACGAGTTCCCGGTCGGTCACCCATCCTTGGAGTGCTCCGGGCCAAGCACGCTTAACCTCGGAGTTCTTTCCAGATGAGCTTCCAGAAAAGAAGTTGCAACTTGTTGACATGAGTATCCTATCAATCCTATTGAGCCCTGAGCCAGGATCTCACACTGCCCTCACAGCCAACCGACAGTCCGACCACCACCATCGCAGGGCCACCGCTCAGGAGTCCACGCTCCGCCTCTCGCGCAGCCGACGTCCAGGGGACCCGTGTGATCTAGGTCGGAGGTCTCCTATCGCGAGAAATGATGAGGAGACGAGATCCTGTCGTTTGCCGTATGTCGAGGGGCTTTGCCTGCCGCTTCCTCGGGCAATGGCGGGGAGTTGGGGGAGAGGAAGGCTGGGGACGGCGGCTAGGGTTTGCCCGAGGCGCCCCTAGGAGCGACGTAGACTTTTTTTCTCCAAGTAATCACACCATGATACCGAGATTTGGTGAGATGTTTTAGCTACCTCGCCTACTATCTAGGGATAAGAATATTGGCGGTTCTTCCCATGTACTAAATCAACATAGTATAAATGACGATAAAAAACCCATAAGTTATCAGACACATCTCAATCACCGCGCCATAGCCGATCCACCCCATGTGATTTTATGTCTACTCAAACACCTAGCCCTGCCCTAACTAACTACAGGTCAAACTATAACCGAACTCATTACAATATTTCAACAAACTCCAACTTGATGAATATGTCATTCACCATAGTGAGCGGCCATGCACGGATACCTGTGTACCTCACAGTTGGACCATTAGTCATAAACAACTATATTTAGGGTGTGTGTTGGCGCACGATCTCCCGAGATTTGTGTTGACAACACGTTATACACAATGCTAATAATTGGCGGTTAGAAATTATAATATCCATGTGTAACACGTGCTGACTCAAACGCTCGGGGATGCATATCTCTCATGCAGAATGGAAGAAACCTAACTATAAACATCACTAAAAATCTATGTGAAGTAACAAATGAATATTCCACATGCCAAGACTTATAACCACAACGATACAATTGGAACGAAGTATGGTGCGCACATATTTTTTTCCCTGTTGCAGATATTGCTACTCAAAAGTTTTCTGAGTAGGGAATGCAGATTTGGGACAAATACTTTGCCCCTCACACTTCTCAGGGCTCCTCTGCTGGGAAATCGGTTCACATTCCTGTAAGTTGGTTTAACTTCATAACAATGATGCTCATAACACCTGAAAATTTTGATTGGACAAGGAATTTTCTTAATTCTGCTCTCAGGAATATTCTTTGTGATGAATCTGAACAGGTGTTTATTTTTCATATCCCTGATAAATGTATGGTTGAGCAGGCTCCCCCGTGCAAAATAATGGATATTGATGAGGGTACTTTTGGAAAAAGGGACTTGGTGTTTTCAGATGTGGGGCCCTCCCCTCTAGCACCCCAAACCAGAAAAAGAAGGGGTAAAGCTCCCCTGGTTGAAACTGAGGTAAGGAGGAGCCCTAAAATCCTGGAATTGAATGATGGCTTCAAAAGGCACACTTATTGCTCTGACAAATATTGTTTGCCATGCAATGCTCCTCCTCCTAATTAAACTAAAATCCAAGGTTGTAAAAAATTAGCTTCTTCCTTTTGCAAGGTGGATGAGAAGGACCTGGAAAAGAAGCTAAATAAAAAGAAATAAGTTCAAGATAAGGAGGAGATTGCTAGTCGAGTTGGTGGCCAGCAAGACAAGAAGAAGAAATAAATGGTTCAAATGATTGCACAATCAAGTACTTTTGTTAGTTGCAGTATGTTGGGTATTATGGTTATGAGTGAGAGATGTATTAATAATCTGGTTGTTATTTTGGTCTTGTCTGTGAACTTTCAGGCAGTTATGTTGCAGTGTACTGGATATTACGTATGGCATGTGTTTGCCTTTTATCACTTGTGTGCCTCTTGTTCCATTTGTTTGGCATGTTATTGGCATTGGGTTGTGTCCAATGTGACTGACCTCCCTCACAACTGTCTGTCATTAATGGATCACGATAGATTGTTGAAAATGATGGATTGGAACATTCGAGGGATAAATTCAGAGCAAAAGTGGTTGGCATTGGCAAGCAAAATAGATGAATGTGGTTGTGATATTATTTGTCTACAAGAAACCAAGAGGGAACACTTTGACATGGAATATATTAGAAAATTATGTCCTAAGAAATTCAATAAATTTGAATACCTGCCAGCTGTTGGTGCTTCTCGAGGAATTATTATTATTTGGAATGATTCTCTCTTTAAAGGAGATTTGGCTTTCCAGAATGAATTTTCCATAACTGTAAACTTCACTAGCAATCTTTCCAATGAAACTTGGGTGCTGACAAATATTTATGGGCCCTGCACTGCCGAGAGAAAATCTTTGTTCGTTGACTAGTTCAGCAACATTGATATGCCTGATGACACAAATTGGATAATAATGGGGGATTTCAATTTCATTCGAAAGCCTTTAGATAGAAACATACCCGGGGGATGTCAATGATATGCTCCTATTCAATGAAGCAATAAGAAATTTAGGTTTAGTGGAGGTGCCACTAAAAGGTAGAAAATTCACTTGGAGCAATGTGCAACAGTATCCTCTATTGGAAAGGCTTGATTGTTTTTTAACTTTAAATGCCTGGATTATTTCCTTCCCAAACACAATGGTTTATCCTTTGGTAAAACCAATCTCTAACCATCTTCCCTGTGTCATTTCCATTGACACAAAAATCCCAAGAGCAAAAAAATTCAGATTTGAAAACTTTTGGTTACATCACAGTGAGTTCAAAGGTGTGGTGGAAAATGACTGGAACATCCCAATTGGCTTTACTAACTGTGCAAAAAGAGTTAATGCAGAATTGAAAAATGTAAGAAGAGGTCTAAAGCTCTGGTCCAATAATTTGCCATGTCTCAAGCATCTAATTACAAAAGTTAATGAGACTATCAGTCTACTGGATATTCTTGAAGAATTTCGGCCCCTTTCTGATTTAGAATAGAATTTGAGAAATATTTTGAAGGAGCATGTGATCACTTTGCTTCAGAACCAGAAGGCCTATTGAAAGCAGAGGGGAAAATTAAGTTGGTGAAATTGGGCAATGAAAACACAAAATTCTTCCACTCCAGAGCAACAATAAGTTACAGACACAATTATATTGCTATGCTCCAGAATACTGATCAGGCTGAAATCACTGATCATGAGGATAAAGCATCTATCTTGTGGAATGCTTTTAAAGAAAGAATGGGCAAGACTGATAAGCCAATAATGGAGTTTAACCTTCCTGGAATCTTTGGAAATACTGCCAATCCTAATTTGTTCCATGATTTGGAAAGTCCTTTCTCAGATAAAGAGATTGAAGATGTGGTAAAAAATCTCCCTAATGATAAATTCACAAGCCCTGATGGTTTCAATAATGAGTTCATGAAAAATTGTTGTTCCATTATTGGACCTGATGCCTTTGTCTTTAAACTACTGTCCCACACGCGTGTCGATGATGCATGTAAAATGCATACATGAACTTTACATTTTATTACATGTTATTCCATGTTATTTGCATCATATAAGGGTTATATTCATGATTTATATTGAGTTTTGGGGATAATTAACAACTTCCCCATTTTCTGGAATTAACCCTGCGCCGTCAGAAAACCCCTTTTTCTATACTTTGATGCTTCAGGGACCCAAACGACGTCCAAATGACCTGAAACTTTACGGGGATCATTTTTTGGAAGGAACGAAACGTAGGCGCAAAGGAATCGAAGAAACGGAGACCAGAAGGCCAAAAGGGGTGGGCCCACGCGGCCAGATTCCCTGACCGCATGGGGTCCCCCATCCTGGCCCTCGGGCCTCCGCTGCCGTCGATCTTTCTTCCCGAAGCTTCGTCTTGACCTAAAAACGACTATATATAGACCCCCCAGGGCTTTCGCGAAAGAGAGCGCCGCCGAAAGACAGAAACCACGAAACAGAGATCTGGAGCTGAAGATTGGAGGGGGAAAACTCTGGCGGGGCGCTGCCGGTGTGGTCTCCTTCCCCTCCAACAACATCTCCACCGACACCATGATGAAGAGGAAGTAGTCCACCCCTGGACTATGGGTTTGTGGAAGTAACTTATGTATCTCTCCTCTCTATGAGTTTCACTAATTAGTACCGTATGAGCTGCTGAACATGATTACGGTCATCTATGTAATACTTTTGTGGTGGATCTTTATTATGAGTTAATACATGTTTGAGATTGCAATGGTTTTGTTTCAGTTATGAAAGTAGATGCATATTATGTACCCCGTTCTTATTTACTTGTCATGATCAAGCATGTTTATGAGAGCATGTGAGGGGGAACGTGTGCATTAGTTGGATTAACGGGGGCGGCTAGTGCAGTGAACGTGAGAGAAAGTTCTACAATCCACTTGGGTTTTCTACCTTACTTTGTTGCCTCACTAGGGATAAACAAAAATACCATGCTACCGGAGAGTGGATGTGACCTTGGCCATTATCTCCATGACTAGATCTAGCATGTTCTTATTTTAACTTCATGTCATTGAACTTATTGCTATGCTCTGAGTTATCTTAATTACTAAGGTGTTATGATTTAGTTCGCATCTTGGCGGAGCATAAGAGAGAGAACAACTTATACTTGAGATCTCTATGTTAGGACGTGATGCCCATATTATTAATAACTTGTCAAACCATGTCTTGCCATCTTTCATGTTAATTTTAGTGTTCCATTGTCTACCACGTTATCAAGAGAGAGTGCATTTGTGAAACCATGAACCCCGGTCCATTTTTATCATAAGAACACCTTTCCAACACTTTTATCACCACTTTTGTTTGCTGCCATTATTAAATCCGAAAATACAAAAACACTTTTACATCTTGCATTCATCATAAAAAACCCAAAAATATCATTTATCATTACTACCATCATCCTTGCATATTTATTTTACCATCATTGCATATTTACTTATTGTTTGCATTGCATATTATTTATTATCATTCTCACACCTTGTGCTTGACAACCACTTGGTGAGGTTGAGGGCACACAACAATTTATTTTGTTGCAGGTTCTCAAGAGAAGGATAAGGAGATAACACCTGAAATACTGGTTCCCCGAGAGTTCGATATTAAACCCTCGAGTCACCCCTCGTGGGGAAAATTGTCTTCCACTACTACATACACTCTGCACTTGGAGTCTCAACCTAACCCATTTACTTTTCACGCAGGTAATCATTGGGTATCAAAACATTTTCTGGCGCCGTTGCCGGGAGATAGAAGCAACACCGCAATATATTCCCTCGTCAACTTAGCGCTCAGCAAGAATTTTCTGGCACCGTTGCCGGGGAACCATAGCTGAAAGGTTTATCCAAGGATCACTTACATCAAGTCAACTTCATCACCAACTTGTGTAACAACCTAAGCTTGGGGAGGTTGCACCTACGTGAGCATCATTTTATCCATCTTTACCTACAATCATTTTATTTTGTTTTGTTCTTGTCTTGCATATCATCTTTATATTTTGGTTTGCATATTTATATTCAGTTTTGCATTTTTGTGTTGCATTTGTTATTTCGAGTTGCATTAGTATCATTTTACTTTCAGTTTTGCATAAAAAATTAAAAACACATAAAAACTTGTTAAAATGAGAGATAGAACTAAATTGTGTGACTACACAAACATTCCTAATGATCAATTTATTGCTAAGCCTATCACCACACCTGAGATTACTGCTGAGAGCTATGAAGTTAGTCCTGGTTTGTTAAACTTGATAACTAAGGAACAATTTGGTGGTAGTGTGTTGAGGATGCCTCTATGCATCTTCATGATTTTATTGAAATCTGTGACATGCAAAAGTTTAAAAATGTTGAAAGTAATGTCTTAAAACTAAAGCTATTTCCTTTCTCACTTAGAGGAAAAGCTAAAGAGTGGCTACATTCATTACCTACTGGTAGTATTAATTCTTGGGATGATTTAAAAGAAGCTTTCATTAAGAAATATTATCCCCCTGTCAAAATACTGCAAAATAGAAAATATACTCTCTTTTAGGCAAAATGAAAATGAACATGTTGCCATGGCTTGGGATAGGATTAAACTCATGCTTAGAACTTGTCCATCACATGGGGTTAATGAATGGACCATTTTACACTCTTTTACAATGGTCTAAATTACATGTCTAGAAATATACTTGATTCAGCTGCTGGAGGTGCTTTCATGGGAAAAACTATATTAGAAGCTAAGAACATTTTGGAAAGTATCTTGCAAAATTATAGTCAATGGCATACTGATAGAGCACCTAGTTCATCTAAGAAAGTGAACTCTATAGAAGAAACAAATGATTTGTCATCTAAAATGGACACCATTCTTGCTTTTATTAATAAACAAAATTTTGAAATATGCCTTTGCAAGAACTAGTTGGTAATAATCCTGAAAATGTTGATGTCAACTTCATTAGGAACTATGGTAATAATGGGTATGGTAACAACAATTATAACTCTTATAATAAACCCCCATATGTTCCTAACAACTGTCCTTTAGTGCCATATCCTAATGCTAATAATAAATGGAAGCCTATGTCATCAAGCAATGATAATTTCGAAGCAAATAAAATTCTTATTGAACAAGTTGCTAGTCATAATACCATGATACAAGGGTTGAATAAATCTGTCGCTTCTATTAGTTCTGATATTAGAGGTTTACAACTCCAATCTGCAGGACTAGACAAAGCCTTGTCAAAACTAGCTGATAATCAAGCCACTTTATTGAGTATGTCTGCAGGGAAACCACAAGCACCACCCACGGTTGGATGAATTCTATTAATATTGCTGAAAGTGTCCCTTCTACTTTGGAGGGAACTCTTAATGAACTGCTTAAATATCCTGAATATTTGTTGCCATTTATGTCTCAACTTGTTGGTTTAAAGGAAGAAGTTAATGAAACTAAAAATGATGAATCTCTTATATTAGTTATGTTAGAGAGAAAAGTTGAGGAAGTTAAAATGCTTAGTGAAGTTAAGGAACCATTTGTTGATTTAGAGAAGTGTAGCTTGCATGAATTAATTTCTATCTTACAAAAATTTGCAAGTGATCCTTCTATTAATGTTAACCAGGCTGGTTTTGGTTCCTATATTGCTAATCATGTCTTAAAAGAAAAGATTGCTAGGTACAATCAAGAAGCTATGATACCACCTAAGCTTGGGGATATCTCGATCCCTAAGGTACTAGTAACCATTGGAAAAGAGACACACCATGCTATACTTGATCTAGGATCTAGTGTCTCTATATTATCTAAATAACTATAGGAAGTCCTTGAACTGAAAAATATTGAAAAATGCTCTATTGAACTTGCACTTGCTGATGATTCCATTAGACATGTGCTAGCGCTAAGTTGACGAGGGAATATCTCCCCGGCAACAGCACCGAAACAATGCTTGTACGTCACACGTCAGTTGGGAACCCCAAGAGGAAGGTATGATGAGTGCAGCAGCAAGTTTTCCCTCAGTATGAAACCAAGGTTTAATCGAACCAGTAGGAAAACGAGGTTGCTTCGAAGGTGTTGGTGAAGGAGTGTAGTGCGGCGCAACACCAGGGATTCCGGTGCCAACGTGGAACCTGCACAACACAATCAAATTACTTTGCCCCAACTTAACAGTGAGGTTGTCAATCTCACCGGCTTGCTGAAAACAAAGGGTTAAACGTATCGAATGGAAGATGATGTTTGTTTGCATAAAACAGTAGAGAACAATGATTGCAGTAGATTGTATTTCAGATGTAAAAGAATGGACCGGGGTCCACAGTTCACTAGTGGTGTCTCTCCAATAAGATAACTAACATGCTGGGTAAACAAATTACAGCTGGGCAATTGACAATTGATAAGTGCATATAACATGCATGTGTGAGCTGTGGTGTCTACTATGAGATTCATTTGGGCATTACGACAAAGTACATAGACCGCTATCCAGCATGCATCTATGCCTAAATAGTCCACTTTCCGGTTAACATCCGTACCCCTTCCAGTATTAAGTTGCAAGCAACAGACAATTGCATTAAGTAATGTGCGTAATGTAAACAATACATTCATCCTTGAATAAAGCATTGCTGTTTTACCCCTAGTGGCAACAACACATCTACAACCTTAGAACTTGCTGTCACTATCCCAGGTTAAATAGAGGTTGAACCCAACTATCATGCATAAATACCCCCTCTTGGAGTTACAAGTATTCACTTGGCCAAGGCTTCAACAAGTAACGGAGAGCATGCAAGATCACAAATGACATAGACATGATAATATAATATTCAGCTCCACATAGGTATCAATATAAGTCAGATCCCAGCAAACACAACATGTAGCATTACAATAAGATGATCTTGATCATGATAGGCAGCTCACAAGATCTAAACATGATGGCACAAGTGGAGAAGACAACCATCTAGCTACTGCTATGGACCCATAGTCCAAGGATGAACTACTCACGCATCACTCCGGAGGCGGGCATGGCGATGTAGAGCCCTCCGGTGATGATTCCCCTCTCCGGCAGGGTGCCGGGAAGAGCTTCAGAACCCCCCGAGTTAGGGTTGACGACGGCGGCGGCAGCGAATATGTTCTGGATGAAAGGCTCGGTGTTTTAGGGTTTTCACGTCTCGGGGAATAAATAGGCGAAGGGGCGATGTCGGCGGACCCCCGAGGGGCCCAAACCACAGGCGGCGCGGTGGGCCCACTGCCGCGCCGCCAGGTGGTTTGGCCACCTCGTGGCTCCCTTCGTCTCTCCTTCGGACTCCGTGTACGTGCTGGAAAAATAGGGACTGGCCTTTTGTTTCGTGCAATTCCGAGAATATTTCCAGAAGTAACTTTCTGAAACCAAAAACAGCAGAAAACAGGGAACTGGCACTGTGGCATCTTGTTAATAGGTTAGTCCCAGAAAATGCATAAAAGTGATATGAAGTGTATATAAAACATGTAGCAAATGGTATAATATAAGCATGGAACAGCAGAAATTATGGATACGTTGGAGACGTATCAAGCATCCCCAAGCTTAGTTCTACTCGTCCTCGAGTAGGTAAAACGATAACAACAAATAATTTCTGAGGAGACATGCTTTCACACAATCTTGATCAATATATTGCAAGGCTCATGTCATGAATGAAGTGACTCAAAGCAATGATCTATAGTTTGCTAACAAATAGATAAAGAGTAAACAATGAATCATATAAGCAAAAACTTTTCATGAATAGTACTTTCAAGACAAGCATCAAAAAGTTTTGCATAAGAGGTAACTCATAAAGCAATAGATTCAAAGTAAAAGGCATTGAAGCAACACAAAGGATGATTAAGTTTCAGCATTTGCTTTCAACTTGTAACATGTATATCTCATGGATAGTTGTCAACATAAAGCAATATAACAAGTGCAATAAGTAAACATGTAAGAATCAATGCACACAAAGTTGACACAAGTGTTTGCTTCTAAGATAGAAAGGAGTAGGTAAACTGACTCAACATAAAGTAAAAGATAGGCCCTTCGCAGAGGGAAGCAGGGATTAAATCATGTGCTAGAGCTTTTTAAGTTTTCGAAAGCATATAGAGAGCACAAAATAAGTATTTGAGAGGTGTTTGTTGTTGTCAACGAATGGTAGTGGGCACTCTAACCCCCTTGTCAACCAGACTTTCAAGAGCGGCTCCCATGAAGGACGTTATCTCTACCAGCAAGGTAGATCATCCCTCTTCTCTTTTGTTTACACATGTATTTTAGTTTCTTTATAGATGACACTCCTCCCAACCTTTTGCTTACACAAGCCATGGCTAACCGAATCCTCGGGTGCCTTCCAACATTCACATACCATGGAGGAGTGTCTATTTGCAAAATTAAGTTGCTTACTGATAAATCAGGGCAAAACATGTGAAGAGAATTATTAATGAAAGTTGTAATTAATTGGGGCTGGGCACCCCGTTGCCAGCTCTTTTTGCAAATTATTGGATAAGCGGATGTATATGCCACTAGTCCATTGGTGAAAGTCTGTCAGAAGTAAATGACAAGATTGAAAGATAAAACACCACATACTTCCTCATGAGCTATAAAACATTGACACAAATAAGGAGTAATAAAGTTTTGAATAGTTTAAAGGTAGCACATGAAATATTTACTTGGAATGGCAGGAAATACCACATAGTAGGTAGGTATGGTGGACACAAATGGCATGGGTTTTGGCTCAAGTTTTGGATGCACGAGAAGCATTCCCTCTCAGTACAGAGTTTAGGCTAGCAAGGTTGTTTGAAGCAAACACAAGTATAAACCGGTACAGCAAGAATCACATAAAAACATATTGCAAGTATTATAAGACTCTACACTGTCTTCCTTGTTGCTCAAACATTTTACCAGAAAATATCTAGACCTTAGAGAGAACAAATATGCATCCCAAGTCTCAACAAGCTCTACGGTAGTTCTCCACTACTAGGCTTTAACTACATGATGCAAGAGCTTAAACATGATCTACTTGAGAGCTCAAAACAATTGCAAAGCATCAAATCAAACAAGACAATGATCTACAAGAATGCATATGTCTTTTCCAATACCAACTACTACATGTAGCATTTTCTTTCTTCCAAACAAACACCAATCAATTTATTTAAACATAAACTCTCCAAATGATAATATAATGCAGCAAGAGAGTATTTATAAACAAGTGCTAACAGCTCGAAGAGATGCATGAAAAACAGGAGCTAAAAGCACTGCAGTAGCTAGTTAAGAATACTCAACAAATATAAGTGAAGAACATGAGTATTCACATGAAAAAGCGGAGCGTGTCTCTCTCCCACACAAGGATTGCTAGGATCCGAATTTATTCAAACAAAAAAAAAAATAAAAACACACAGACGCTCCAAGTAAAGCGCATAAGATGTGAAAGAATTAAAATATAGTTTCACTAGAGATGACCTGATAAGTTTGTTGATGAAGAAGGGGATGCCTTGGGCATCCCCAAGCTTAGACGCTTGAGTCTCTCTGAATATGGTTGGGATGAACCACGGGGGCATCCCCAAGCTTAGGCTTTTCACTCTTCTTGATCACATAATATCACCCTTCTCGCTTGATCCTTGAAAACTTCCTTCACACCAAACTCAAGACAGTTCTCATTAGAGGGTTAGTGCATAATCAAAAATTCTCATATTCTGTAATGATACAATCAATCCCAAAGCTTCTGGACATTAGCTACAGCCACCAATGCTTTGTGGAGCAAAGAAATCCACACAAACACAGTAAAAGAGCGAATGCAAAACAAAAGGCAGAATCTGTCAAAAACAGAACAGTCTGGAATGACGAATTTTTTCGAGGCACTTAAGTTGCTCAGATGGATCTGGCCTAAAATAATGAAAGTTGCGTACATATCTCAGGAATATGCGTGATTTTTTCAGAATTTTTTGAATTTTCTACAGGGAGATAAGCTCAAATCCGTGACAGCTAAAAATCTGTCACTGCGCAGAAATCCAAATCTTGCATCAACTTTCAATATAGAACTTTACTTGGCACAACATTGCGATAAAATAAAGATACAAAGGAGTTGCTACAGAAGTAACAAAACTCCTTGAGAAAAACTAAAAATAAAAGATAAAGGGTTGCCTCCCTAAAGCGCTTTCTTTAATGCCTTTAGCTAGGCTAAAAGATTTTAATGATGCTCTCATAGGAATAGAACTTGAAAAACAAAAGAGAGCATCAAGAGGCAAATATCAAACGCATTTAAGTCTAACCCACTTTCTATGCAAGGGAACCTTGTAACAAAATAAATTATTGAAGCATAAAGCAACTAGCATAGAAAGATGAAACAAGTACAACTTCAAAACTTTCAACATAAAGAGAGGTGTTTTAGTGACTTGAAAACTTTTACAACCATATTTTCCTCTCTCATAATAACTTTCAGTAGCATCATGAACAAACTCAACTATATAACTATCACATAAAGCATGCTTTTCATGATCTACAAACACATAATTTTTATTAAGTTCAAAAACAGTGGGGTCATTAAACCCACTTTTGACAATAGTAGTATAATAAATATCATTAGGCAATATAGGACCATCATCAAGAGCATTATCATATATAGCATTAGGGAGCCATTGTTTTATTTCTGAAATTTCGTTTTCTTGAGTCAAGGAGCTTGTTACGTAAAATTTATCAAAAGGAGATATTTCAAAAGAATCATGGCATTCAACAATATAACACTCTTCCTCCTTAGGTAGGCATGGAGGGCAATTAAATAGTGTAAGAGTTGAAGAGTTACTGTCATTAGAAGGTAGATCCTCCTTTTGTTCTTCACTCTCCTCCTCTTTTTCATCCAATGAGATCACAGTTTCAGCAATTTCCTCTTCCTCAGGTTCCTGCAAGGCACAAGTTTCATCTTTTTGAGGAAACATCCTCTCAAGATGTTCAGTAATGTAAGAATTATTATCCTTGTAGGTATCACAACAATATTTAAGTATGGCAATACATTCAGATTTATAAGGGGCATCAGTTTTATGTTCAAGATAAGAACTAATTTCAAGGGCACCCTTAAAAACAATAAACTCTTCAATTTGTTCAAGATTACCAAAATCATAGTTTCCTTTAGCATAGGCAGCCAAGGTTTCATTATCAGTATACTCACATTGGAAAGGGAGATGTTTGTGCCTTCTATAGCAAAGAGATTCATTAAAGCAGTAGGATTCATCATATGTAGAACACAAGTTCTTAGCAAAACCATTCAATCTTCTTATTTGTTCCCATAGATGTTTTCCTTTTGGAGAGAAGCGGTAATTCTTATAACGAGACCCAGTTTCATAGAGATAAGACATTGAAAACAACTAGTCATAATAGTAATTCGAAATAAAAAGGAACTAATTTTTTTGTGTTTTTGATAAAGAGAGCAAACAAGACTAAATAAAAATAAACTAAGCAAGACAAATAACAAAGTAAAAGATTGGGTGAGAGACTCCCCTTGCAGAAGCAATTCGGTTTTCCCCGGCAACGGCGCCAGAAAACGTGTTGGTGGCTAAGTTGACGAGGGAATATCTCCCGGCAACAGAGAAACAATGCTTGTACGTCACACGTCAGTTGGGAACCCCAAGAGGAAGGTATGATGAGTGCAGCAGTAAGTTTTCCCTCAGTATGAAACCAAGGTTTAATCGAACCAGTAGGAAAACGAGGTTTGCTTCGAAGGTGTTGGTGAAGGAGTGTAGTGCGGCGCAACACCAGGGATTCCGGTGCCAACGTGGAACCTGCACAACACAATCAAATTACTTTGCCCCAACTTAACAGTGAGGTTGTCAATCTCACCGGCTTGCTGAAAACAAAGGGTTAAACGTATCGAATGGAAATGATGTTTGTTTGCATAAAACAGTAGAGAACAATGATTGCAGTAGATTGTATTTCAGATGTAAAAGAATGGACCGGGGTCCACAGTTCACTAGTGGTGTCTCTCCAATAAGATAACTAACATGCTGGGTAAACAAATTACAGCTGGGCAATTGACAATTGATAAGTGCATATAACATGCATGTGTGAGCTGTGGTGTCTACTATGAGATTCATTTGGGCATTACGACAAAGTACATAGACCGCTATCCAGCATGCATCTATGCCTAAATAGTCCACTTTCCGGTTAACATCCGTACCCCTTCCAGTATTAAGTTGCAAGCAACAGACAATTGCATTAAGTAATGTGCGTAATGTAAACAATACATTCATCCTTGAATAAAGCATTGCTGTTTTACCCCTAGTGGCAACAACACATCTACAACCTTAGAACTTGCTGTCACTATCCCAGGTTAAATAGAGGTTGAACCCAACTATCATGCATAAATACCCCCTCTTGGAGTTACAAGTATTCACTTGGCCAAGGCTTCAACAAGTAACGGAGAGCATGCAAGATCACAAATGACATAGACATGATAATATAATATTCAGCTCCACATAGGTATCAATATAAGTCAGATCCCAGCAAACACAACATGTAGCATTACAATAAGATGATCTTGATCATGATAGGCAGCTCACAAGATCTAAACATGATGGCACAAGTGGAGAAGACAACCATCTAGCTACTGCTATGGACCCATAGTCCAAGGATGAACTACTCACGCATCACTCCGGAGGCGGGCATGGCGATGTAGAGCCCTCCGGTGATGATTCCCCTCTCCGGCAGGGTGCCGGGAAGAGCTTCAGAAACCCCCGAGTTAGGGTTGACGACGGCGGCGGCAGCGAATATGTTCTGGATGAAAGGCTCGGTGTTTTAGGGTTTTCACGTCTCGGGGAATAAATAGGCGAAGGGGCGATGTCGGCGGACCCCCGAGGGGCCCAAACCACAGGCGGCGCGGTGGGCCCACTGCCGCGCCGCCAGGTGGTTTGGCCACCTCGTGGCTCCCTTCGTCTCTCCTTCGGACTCCGTGTACGTGCTGGAAAAATAGGGACTTGGCCTTTTGTTTCGTGCAATTCCGAGAATATTTCCAGAAGTAACTTTCTGAAACCAAAAACAGCAGAAAACAGGGAACTGGCACTGTGGCATCTTGTTAATAGGTTAGTCCCAGAAAATGCATAAAAGTGATATGAAGTGTATATAAAACATGTAGCAAATGGTATAATATAAGCATGGAACAGCAGAAATTATGGATACGTTGGAGACGTATCAACATGCTCTAGGAAAAGTAAGTGATGTTGTGGTAGAGTTACACATGACTTTTGTGCCAGTTAATTTTCTAATCATGGACATGGGGAATAAAACCTCTATTCCTATTATTTTGGGAAGACCTTTTCTTCGTACTACAGGTGCCATTATTGATTCAAAGGAAGGGAATGTGAAATTTCAGTTTTCACACAAGAAGAGCATGGAACACTTCCCAAGCAAGAGGGAAACACCAAGGTTCAAGCTCCCTCATGAGCTACGTCCCCTTTGATTATCAAGTAAGTAAGCCTAGCTATATGGCTATAAAGAAAGCGCATTACGGGAGGCAACCCGGTTGTTTTTGTTTGAGATTTTCTTTGAGTCCTCTTGCTGTAACAAGAGAGTAGTTTGTTAGTTTTATTTCTGGAATTTTAATAAAGAACCAAGTTTTACCTATTTTGGGTTTGAAAAGTTGCTATTCATTTTCGGAGAGTTTTTCTGCCTACACGAAGTCTGTGCACGGTTTGATTTTTCATTTTTATCTGTAACTCCGATTGAGCTGTAATTTGAACTGTAGCTTCAACTTTCATCCTCTGTATACGTGATTTTTTCAGATTTTCTGACGAGTTTAAGTGCACGGTTTGATTTGCATTTTCTATCTGTAACTCCGATTGAGCTGTAATTTGAACTGTAGCTTCAACTTTTCATCCTCTGTATATGTGATTTTTTGCAGATTTTTCTGACGAGCTTAAGTAGGGTAGAAAAATGCGTTTTTCTGCTGCTATTTTTCTGGACAGATTCTGTCTTGATATTGTTTGATGCATTCTTTGAGCTTTTTGCTTGAATCTTTTTTATTCAATTGAGTTTATGAGTAGGCATACAACATTATATACTCTCTGGACATTCATATGAATTTTTGCCTAAGGATTTTATGCAGCAAGGAACCTATTTGTTTATCACTACTAATATCACCCCACAGAAAAGAAATGGGAGAAACGGTGTTTTGAAGTTTTTTCACAGGGATTAGAGGAGCTGCACCAAGAGCTATCCAAGGATGGTGAAGACCATAAGTTTGGGGATGTCAAGACAACCCCACTAGACCAACACACTCTCGGTTTGCACACGTCTAACTTCTGTTTTTCGATCAAAGCACTTTATCGTAAAAACTTGGAGCGTCTGGTTTTTTTTGCTTTTGTTATTTCGGTTTGATTTTTATTTTCTTAAGACCACCACTATCATTTATATATGAGAGAGCTACTGGAAGTTTGGGTTGAATTATGTTGGATGCTATTAAATATATTGGGATAGGGATGTTTGAGTTGATTTTAAAAGATACATATAGTTGCATAATTCATGTGCTTTGAATGAATGTTAATTTGCAAGTGAGTTGTCAAGAGCTATCTTTTGCCATGTTTAGATGTTGAATTTTAACTTTACTTGGTTTAACATGGATTGATTAGTTCTATGGAAACTTATGCATGCATTTAGACGGTCAACTTTCTCCCTATTGCTGGCCCAAAAATTACAACAAGTAAAAAGCTTGTTTTCCCAACACCTTCAACCAAAGTTTTTCCAGTGAGTCCACCATATCTACCTATTAGCTTTATGCTATTCCAAGTATGTTTATCATGTTATATTGTGTTATCTACATTTCTGAATTTAAATGCTTATGTTATTGATTGTCATGGAAAAAATTGGTTAAAATCTCTCACGAACTTGATGCACAATTTACTTTTATTGCATTTAATAAGCATGAACCATTGTGATTAAAATTATGAAGTTGTGGGCTTGAAAATTGTTTTGGTTGGGAGTTAGCCCATATGTGTTGTCACATGGCAACCTTTCAACATTGCACTTATTTATATTTAGTTGATGTCATGTACTTTTGTTTATGGATGCCTATCATGGGTGAAATGAATGTGGATACTTATAAGTTCAATGAGTTTGTATAAATGGTTAGAGAAATGTCTGAGCCGCTAATCTAAGCCATGCATCATTCATGGTGGAAATTTACAGCATAACCATAATGTTCATTCAGTGATGCACCTCATAATAAAAAGCTATACCCATAGTAAATAAAAGAGTGCTGAGATTGTTCATTGTCTGTTTGTCTTGTTGTTTTGACATGGGCTTGTTCATGTCAAGGGCAAGAGGTACCCCAGTGCAGTTCTTGATGATACTATTACTTGCAATGACCTTTATTTGAATTTATTTGTGGACCAAAGTGAGTAACACATGGTATAGGTACTTGTATTCAAGGGACATGAGACATTCAACCAATACATTGTCAAGCACACGACTCATATTTGCTTTCACTTTAAACATTAATCATTCAAGATGCTATGATAGGGGTAATGAGAGCTCCACACCAATGACTACCACATTGCAAGCATTAACTTAAGTAGAAGTGTTTGGAAGTTAGATGAAACTTATTCATGCTTTACCTCTACTTATTTATCTGTCCAAAGTGTCCACCTTTTATATTCAGTTTTCATAAGAAGTACTCTATGACCACCATAGGATGTTTTTACTTTTCATTATGCATACATTTGGTCCATAGTACTTTCTTCTATGTTACACTTTGTGAATTTATCATTGAACGTCTTTTACATTGAGTATTTGATACCACTTCATAATTTATCTTGCATATTGTTATTCCTTTGAAGAATGAATCATTTGACTCTATGTAGCAATAGTAATCACCTTTGATATCCATTGATAGTATTAAAATGCAAAGTCTATGTTAGTTTTATCACCTTCATACTCGGGACGAGCATGGGTTAAGCTTGGGGATGTTGATGCATGTAAAATGCATACATGAACTTTACATTTTATTACATGTTATTCCATGTTATTTGCATCATATAAGGGTTATATTCATGATTCATATTGAGTTTTGGGGATAATTAACAACTTCCCCATTTTTCTGGAATTAACTCTGCGCTGTCAGAAAACCCCTTTTTCTATATTTTGATGTTTCAGGGACCCAAACGACGTCCAAATGACCTAAAACTTTACGGGGATCATTTTTTTGGAAGGAACGAAACGTAGGCGCAAAGGAATCGAAGAAACGGAGACCAGAAGGCCAAAAGGGGTGGGCCCACGCGGCCAGATTCCCAGACCGCGTGGGGTCCCCCATCCTGGCCCTCGGGCCTCCGCTGTCGTCGATCTTTCTTCCCGAAGCTTCGTCTTGACCTAAAAACGACTATATATAGACCCCCCCCCCCCAGGGCTTTCGCGAAAGAGAGCGCCGCCGAAAGACAGAAACCACGAAACAGAGATCTGGAGCTGAAGATTGGAGGGGGAAAACTCCGGCGGGGCGCTGCCGGTGTGGTCTCCTTCCCCTCCAACAACATCTCCACCGACACCATGATGAAGAGGGAGTAGTCCACCCCTGTACTATGGGTTTGTGGAAGTAACTTATGTATCTCTCCTCTCTATGAGCTTCACTAATTAGTACCGTATGAGCTGCTGCACATGATTACGGTCATCTATGTAATTCTTTGTGGTGGATCTTTATTATGAGTTAATACATGTTTTGAGATTGCAATGGTTTTGTTTCAGTTATGAAAGTAGATGCATATTATGTACCCCGTTCTTATTTACTTGTCATGATCAAGCATGTTTATGAGAGCATGTGAGGGGGAACGTGTGCATTAGTTGGAGTAAGGGGGGTGGCTAGTGCAGTGAACGTGAGAGAAAGTTCTGCGATCCACTTGGGTTTTCTACCTTACTTTGTTGCCTCACTAGGGATAAACAAAAATACCATGCTACCGGAGAGTGGATGTGACCTTGGCCACTATCTCCATGACTAGATCTAGCATGTTCTTATTTTAACTTCATGTCATTGAACTTATTGCTATGCTCTGATTTATCTTAATTACTAAGGTGTTATGATTTAGTTCGCATCTTGGCGGAGCATAAGAGAGAACAACTTATACTTGAGATCTCTATGTTAGGACGTGATGTGCATATTATTAATAACTTGTCAAACCATGTCTTGCCATCTTTCATGTTAATTTTAGTGTTCCATTGTCTACCACGTTATCAAGAGAGAGTGCATTTGTGAAACCATGAACCCCGGTCCATTTTTTATCATAAGAAACACCTTTCCAACACTTTTATCACCACTTTTGTTTGCTGCCATTATTAAATCCGAAAATACAAAAACACTTTTGCATCTTACATTCATCATAAAAAACCCAAAAATATCATTTATCATTACTACCATCATCCTTACATATTTATTTTACCATCATTGCATATTTACTTATTGTTTGCATTGCATATTATTTTATTATCATTCTCACACCTTGTGCTTGACAACCACTTGGTGAGGTTGAGGGCACAAAACAATTTATTTTGTTGCAGATTCTCAAGAGAAGGATAAGGAGATAACACCTGAAATACTGGTTCCCCGAGAGTTCAATATTAAACTCTCGAGTCACCCCTCGTGGGGAAAATTGTCTTCCACTACTACATACACTCTGCACTTGGAGTCTCAACCTAACCCATTTACTTTTCACGCAGGTAATCATTGGGTATCAGTCGACATGATCCACTCATTTGACCGATAAGATTATACGTAGACTCTCGCCATGCGCACCTTGGAAAGGAACCAAGATCATCACGACACCCCGGTTTCCCACACACCAAGTACAGAAGACACAACATTAAACATGTCTAAATAACCAAACACGTTAGCCGGCTTGTCCATAACTCTCCGAGAGAACACAAATAATTATTACGCACATAGACGCTTCCTACCCACGTTACGACACATGGGTAAATCGTAAGCCAGCCATTTTGCGCCCTATATCCTTCGGCTTCATCTTCCTCACCCCAACCACATGGATCCAACGTTGCCGCGAATAGCGACAAACGCCGGCGACACACCGAGAAACTAATCTCGCCAGATTTGAAGAAAGGCGAGATGACCAAGCCACCTGCTTCACGACGATGCCGATTAGAGCACCGTCGAGATGGGGAAGAAACAGGGGCACCTTATTCCGACGCGGCGCCATCCCTGCCACCGATGCGACGCCTCTGGAAAAACCTAGCCCAACCATAACTCGCCAAGATCAAAGCGTTGAGGTCCCTGTCCCCTGCCGTCGCTGGAACGGTGGATGGAGGAGGCAGGGACCAGCAGGCTTGCCGGTGGTGGAGGGAGGGGCCAAAACTGTGGTCACCGCCTGGTCGCCTGCAGGAGACGGGAGACAGAGACTTATGCATGTTACTAGTATAATGTTGCTAGTATAAGTTACTCCCTATTATGACCAGCCTTAGGTGTTCTCTCGTAACGTTGACCGCCGCGCAGTTCTGAGCAAATAGACGTACTCATATATACCTGGTGAAATAGACGGCTAGTCGGGTAGTACCATGTCAACAACCTAAGGGTGCTGGTTTGTTTATCCGTTAGTTTCTTTTAGAGCCGGATGGCGTTGTTTAAGTTTTTGGTCTATTTTATACTGCGTTACATACACAAAGGGCCCGTCAATCAGGGTTCTATCTGCTTAGGTGTTATCTCGCAACGTTGACCGCGGCGCATTTCTGAGCAAAGGAAAGCTGGCTACTGGATGTGATGATGACACACAAAAATCGTTTGTTGCCGTGGAGATGATTAATTTTATTTAGGGAGTCAAATCATCAGGAGTTGTTTTTGTTCATCTTCAGTACACGAATCCTAGGATAAGGTTATCAGACTGAGAGTAACTACCTCACGTCCTAAAATAGGAGGCACTTTTTTTTTGGCACTATCTAAAACTGCCACTAATTAGATTTTTTGGAGGCACTTTTTTGAGCAATGCCTCAATTGGCTTTGTAATTATCGGCACTTTTTGTAAACTGCCTCAAAATCATGTCATTTGATGCACAAATCAAAAGTGCCTCCAAATGGTTAACTTTTAGAGGCAGTTTGATATGCCTCCAATAATTTCTATTAGAGGAACTTTTTTTTTCTGCCTCCAAAAACATTTGCCGGCACTTTTACAACAATTGGAGGCACTTTCGAGTGCCTACTAGACCTGACGTAGTGAGTAGTTCAGTCGTGGGACTTGCATTTTCTCCTAGGTTGTGGGGTTGGGGCATGTCCGCAGCGGAGCGATCAACGCAGCTTGGAGCAATGGCAGACCGCTCGTGGCTGCTCCTGCTTGTCCTCGCCGCGGCCGGCGTACTTCAAGTTCGCAGCCAGCGTGGGCTTGACACTACGGGTGAGCTTTTTTTTTTTTTTTTTTTTTTTTTTTTTTTTTTTGAGATTTCCAAGACTTAGTACATCTGTAGTATCTGAACTCACGCACAACGCACTCCACACACACACAACACCACACACACGCCACCTGTGCGCAAGCTAGACCTAACCAGACTATACTAAGACTATGAGCCTTCCGCGAGCCTAGATCTTCCGGGAAACCCCTGCGGTGGTGGGCACACCACAATACCCAGTGTCGAACCGCGGTGGAAATGGCTCAGTGCAACACTGTTCGCAGCGAACACTGTTCACGTGAACAGTGTCGCACAGGGTGAGGCAACCCAGAATTCGCTCCTGGGAGTCGAACATGGGCGGTTGGCCGGCCACTGCCGTGCACAACCAACGCGCCACTGGCACGTCCTCTACGGGTGAGCTTCTTAACTTACACGCTGTTGCATGTACTATATGTGCGTACTGATTAGTTCCTTGGATCAAATCCTGAAATCCATATACTGTACATGTGTTGCGTTTTGCAGGTTTTATTAGCATAGACTGCGGCCTGTCAGAGCAGAGCGAGTACTTGGACGAGCTCACCAAGTTGCAGCACACTTCGGACGCCGGCTTCACCGACGCCGGCACCAGCTACAACATCTCGGCGAAATACGTTGACCCTTCCTTGTCCAAACGCAACCCTGAGATCCTGAACGTGCGCAGCTTCCCCGGCGGTGCGCACAGCCGAAGCTGCTACACCCTCCCGTCCGCCGGGACGACCAAGTATCTGGTCCGGGCCTCGTTCTTGTACGGCAACTACGACGGGCTGAACAGGATCCCTGTCTTCGACCTCCACCTCGGCGTCAACTTCTGGCAGACGGTGCACATCTCCGATGCCGGCAAGGTGCACGCCGAGGAGGTCATCGCCTTCATCCCGGACGAGTCGGTGCAGGTTTGCCTCGTGACTGTTAAAATAGGTCTAGCGTGTCATGTACACGTATGTATCCGTATGTAACTTGTATTATGCTGATCATATATAAAGGAAGACGTGGAGAGGCTTTGCCCCACGGAAACCCTAAACCTATTCACTTTTACTTGGTATCAGAGCCAACCCTAGCCGCCGCCGCCTCTCCCTGTCCGCAGCGCCGCGCCCTTGTGCCGCCGCCGCGATGTCGTTCACCTCCGCGTTGACCGCTGCGATGGTCTCCAGCGACGCCCTCACCGCCTCCGCGCCTCTCGCTGTGCCCACTCCACCCATCGCTCCACCTTCGGCCTCGGCGGTCGTCCCAACAATTCCGTCCATCGCGGTCGCCCTCGACCGCAGCAACTTCATGCTATGGAGGGCTCTATCCCTCCCCAACTTCGCCGGAGTTCGCCTCCATGGTTTCCTCGATGGCACGGCAAAGGCGCCGTCGCCGACCGTGACGACAGGCACCGGCGATGCTGCTCGGACCGTGTCCAATCCCGAGTACGAGCAGTGGTGGACCCTCGACCAGAAGGTCCTCGGGCATCTCCTCGGATCCATGCACGTGGAGATCTCAGCCCAGTTGATCGGCTGCAAGACGGCTGCTGCGGCATGGGCAGCCGTGCATGCCATGTTCGGCGCTCAGAACAGCGCCGGTGTTCGGAATACCCGGCGTCAGATCCAGGCGCTGAGGAAGGGGGACAGGCCCGCTGGTGAGTATATGCAGAAGGTGAAGGCACTTGCCGACGCCATGTCCGCCGCCGGCTCTCCACTTCGCGATGACGAGGTCATTGATTACATGCTGACCGGGCTAGGTTCGGCGTTTAACCCCATCGCCGCCTCGATGAACTTTGCGGTCGCCCCGGTCACGCTCACCGCGTTCTACTCTAGTGTTCTTCACTACGAGGCTTTACAGCAGCAGCAATCGGAGACCGAGGACTGGGCTTCCTCGGCCAACGCTGCTTCGCGTCCGGTCTACAACGCCAATCCGGGACGCGGGTACGATGCAGGTCGCCCTAGTGGCGGCCGCCCGGCTGGCAATCCTGTTCAGCCAGGGCCTGGTGGCTATGGCCAAGGCGGCCAAGGTCAGGGTGGTGGCGGTCAAGGCCGCAACGGCGGCAATGGCAACGGCCGCAGTGGAGGAGGAAACGGTGGCGGCAATGGCCGCAACCGGCGCTGGCGCCCCAAGTGTCAACTCTGCAGAAACTGGGGACACGAGGCGGGAGATTGCCGCGGCCGCTATGAACATGACAACCGCGCCGGCAACTCCGCATCGACCTCCTCCTCCCACGAGCCACCTCACTGGGTCATGGACTCCGGTGCGACGGACCACCTGACGAGTGACCTGGAGCGCCTCCACTTCCACGAGCGCTACGGCGGGAAGGACCAAGTGCAAGTGGCCAATGGTGCAGGTTTGTCTATTTCGCATATTGGTCATTCCAATTTAGCCGGTTCATCTCTTCGTTTAAGAAATATTCTTCATGTTCCACATATAAATCAACACCTTCTATCTGTTTATCGTCTTGTCACCGACAATGATGTTTTTGTGGAGTTTCATCGTTTCTTTTTCCTTGTTAAGGACAAGGCCACGAAGAGAATTCTTCTTCACGGTAGAAGTCATGGCGGCCTCTACCCCATCCCGCTTAGTCGTGCGTCATCCACCTCCACTCGCCAGGCATCTTCCAGCGTCAAGACCACCCCGTCTCAGTGGCATCAGCGTCTCGGTCATCCCACCAATAATGTAGTTCAAAACATTGTTAGGAGTAATGGTTTAGTGTGCTCTTCGGAGAGTCAGACTTCAGTTTGTGATGCTTGTCAATGTCCTAAGAGTCGACAATTGCCGTATAATTTGTCTCATCGTGTTTCTACTATGCCTCTTGAGTTAGTTCATTCTGATGTTTGGGGGCCTGCTATCGCCTCGTCTGGGGGTATAAGTATTATGTTAGCTTTGTCGATGATTACTCTCGTTTTTGTTGGATTTATCTCCTCAAGCACAAGTCTGATGTTGAACAAGTGTTTTACGCTTTCCAGGCTCATGTTGAGCGTCTCCTTCACACTAAAATCATAGCCGTTCAGTCGGATTGGGGTGGCGAGTACCATAAACTGCATCGTTATTTTCAGCGCACGGGGATCTCTCACCGTGTGTCCTGTCCACACACTTCTCAGCAAAACGGGGTAGCTGAACGCAAACATCGACATCTTGTAGAGACGGGTCTTGCCTTGCTGGCTCATTCCTCTCTCCCATTGCGTTTTTGGGATGAGGCTTTCCTTGCAGCGTGTTACCTCATTAATCGCATGCCTACACCTGTTATTCAACAAGATACACCCATGTATCGCCTTCTCAAGGTGACACCCGACTACACCTTCCTCCGCACGTTTGGCTGTGCGTGCTGGCCGAGTTTGCGCAAGTATAATGCCCATAAGCTTGCGTTCCGTTCCACCATGTGTGTGTTTTTAGGGTATAGCCTCATGCATAAGGGATACAAGTGCTTAGATCGCTCCATGGGAAGGATCTATATCTCTCGTGATGTTGTTTTCGATGAGTCCGTGTTCCCCTACTCCACACCCGGTGTTACCGTTGATGTCTCCACCCTAGCTGATGCGCTTTCGTTCCCTTCCGATGAACCGGCTACGGGTGTCAATATGCGTAAATATGACCTGTCCTATTTGTCTACTAATTCGCCTGCTTCAGGCAGTTTACCTACCGTGCAGGTTCCTCATGTCGCGCGTGATGCTCCTCACCCACCTGCGATCGACGTCCGCCTCCCGCCGGTGATCGACGTGCATGGCCCATGCACGTCTCCCGCGCCTGGCTCTCCTTCGGCTGGCTCGCCCGGCTCGCCCAGCCCATCGCCAGCAGCCTCGCCCGGCCCATCACTGGCTGCCTCGCCCGGCCCATCGCCTGCTGGTACGCCAGGCCCATCGCCCGGCTCGGCCTGCTCTTCTCCGTCCGCTAGTGATGCCTCCCCGGCTTCTCAGCTCGCGTCGCCTTCTGTCGAGGGTACTTCCTCGACCGCGACGCCTCCAGCTGCGCCTGGACACACGATGGTCACGCGTACTCGTGATAATACATGGCGTGAGAAGAAGATCACTGATGGAACTGTGCGCTATGACCCTCGCCGTCGTGCGTTCCATGCGACACCTGTCACTCATCACGATGCTCTTCGAGAGACTGCCTGGCGTGCAGCAATGACTGATGAGCTCGCTGCCCTTCATCACACCAAGACATGGGTTCTTGTGCCTCGTCCGCCAGGTGTTAACATTGTGGGGAGTAAATGGATCTTCAAGACCAAGCATCGTCCAGATGGTTCTGTTGATAAGTATAAGGCTCGTCTTGTCGCCCGTGGTTTCACTCAGCAGCATGGCATTGATTATGGTGACACTTTCAGTCCGGTTGTTAAGCCTGCCACCGTTCGTCTCGTTCTGTCCCTTGCAGTGTCCAGAGGATGGAGTCTTCGGCAGATTGATGTCAGCAATGCTTTCCTTCATGGTTTCCTGACTGAGGATGTTTATATGCAGCAGCCGCCCGGTTTCGAGGATGCTCGGAATCCCTCTTATGTGTGCAAGTTGCAGCGGGCTCTCTATGGTCTCAAACAGTCTCCTCGTGCATGGTATGCTCGGCTTAGTGCACGTCTCCTTGAGTTGGGTTTGTCTCCTCCAAGGCCGACACGTCCCTGTTTTTCTTCTCCCAGCATGATGTTCAGATCTATATGCTTGTCTATGTGGATGATATCGTCATTGCGGGTTCTACTCAAGGTGTTGTTGATGGTCTTGTTCGGTCCCTTGCTGTCAGTTTTCCTATCAAGGACCTTGGACCGCTGGAGTACTTTCTTGGCTTGGAAGCGTCCTACAATTCAGGGGGGATGACACTGACTCAACGGAAGTATGCTTTGGATCTTTTGCACCGTGTGAGTATGGAGAATTGCAAGCCCACTTCCACACCGTTGTCTACAACGGATCGCCTTGCACGAGTGTCTGGGAGTCCTCTTAGTCCTGCTGATTCGTTTTGATCGCAGTGTTGTTGGTGGACTGCAGTATTTGACGCTCACTCGCCCAGATATTTCGTTTGCGGTGAACAAGGTGTGCCAGTTCCTCTCGCAGCCCACGGATGTTCATTGGGAAGCAGTTAAGCGCATTCTGCGCTATGTCAAAGGAACACTGCGTACAGGTCTGAGTCTTCGGAAGGCTGCATCCACCAGTATTAGTATTTTCACTGATGCGGATTGGGCAGGGTGCCCTGATGATCGCCGATCCACAGGAGGTTTTGCTATCTTTGTTGGCCCAAACCTTATTTCATGGAGTTCGAAGAAACAGCCGAAAGTTTCGAGATCCAGTACCGAGGCCGAGTACAAAGCGTTGGCCAACGGAGCTGCTGAGGCCATCTGGGTAGGATCACTACTCAAGGAGCTTGGTGTTGCACACCAGCGTGTCCCAGTTTTATGGTGTGATAATTTAGGAGCCACATACCTGACTGCTAACCCAGTTTTCCACGCACGCACGAAGCACATTGAGATCGATTTCCATTTTGTGCGCGAGCGCGTTGCTTCTGGAGCCCTTGAGGTCAGGTTCATTTCTTCCGATGATCAGCTGGCTGATGTGTTTACCAAACCAGCCACCCGACAGATGCTAGACCGTTTTAGTACCAATCTAAACCTTGTACAGAGTAGAAGTTCAGATTGAGGGGAGTGTTAAAATGGGTCTAGCGGTATGTATCCGTATGTAACTTGTATTATGCTGATCATATATAAAGGAAGACGTGGAGAGGCTTTGCCCCACGGAAACCCTAAACCTATTCACTTTTACTGTGACCACCGGCCTCGGGACGCCGTTCATCTCCTCGCTCGACCTGAGGCCTCTCAAGGAGATGCTCTATCCGCAGGTGAACGCGACGCAGGCGCTGGTCCTGCTCGCCAGGGTAAACTTCGGCGCGACGGAGACGATTAGGTGAGTGAGAGCAAATTAGCGCTCATATATCGATTGCTTTGGTGCCTTTGACATACTCCCTCCGTTCGGAAAAGGATGACTTCCATTTGTCCAAATACGGATGTATCGGAGGGAGTAGAATTTTCAGGTACCCTGACGATCCATACGACCGTGTGTGGATGACGTGGAGCGTCCCGGCGTCGTGGCAAGACATCTCAACGACGGACAAGATGTTCCCGGACATGCTAGGCTTGAACGGCCCCGATCTATTCGAACCTCCGTCCGTTGTGATGCAGACTGCCGTCGCGCCACTCAACGCCTCCCAGAACATCCACTTCGGCTTCAACGCCAAGCCAAACGACGTCTATCCCAAACCCGAGTACACATTAACGCACCCTTGTCCAAACTTAATTACTCCCTCCGATTTATTTATAATAAGTGTCACTGTTACTAGTACTAATCTCAGTTCAGTAGTTTCTAAAGCATTTAATGGGTTTTATAATTAATCTCTTGCATGGACCTGTTACAGCTTCACGGCCGTCTTGTACTTGGCGGAGCTCAACAAGTCGCTGGACAGCAATGCTTCGCGGGCCGTCATCGTCCTCTTGAATAATGAGATTTGGATTCCCTCCTACAAACCGATTTACCTTAGCGCCGCAAGCTTTTACAGCGGTCAACCTCTCCGCTCCTTCACCCAGTACAATTTCACCATAGCTGCACGGAAACGGACTCCACGCTGCCACCGATCGTCAACGCCGGCGAATTTTTTTCCGTCATCTACCCGGTCAACGTCGGCACTGACGCTCAGGATGGTAAATACGGAATCATGATCATATATTGAATGGACACTTAGGAGGCCAAACTATAGATTCGGATTTAGTAATTAGTTGGAGTAAATTCCAAACAAAGCCCCTAATATAATTTCCAAAATCTTTTTCTGCTTGACACCACAATTGTGTGGAACTGGGGACATCATATAATGTTTTACACAAAGATGGATGCATGCATATGGTTGCTATTTGTAACCCTTTCTTTTTCATTTGTGCTACTGAAAAAACAGTTTCTGCCATCATTAATTGCAATCAAGGCTAAGTATCATGTGAAGCATAACTGGGAAGGCGACCCATTCGCTCCAACAAATTTTGCATGGGATGGGTTAAAATGCAGCTACCCCAATTCTAGACCTCCAACAATCACAAGCATGTAAGTTTGAATGTAATAGTTCTATTGTACATATAAGAAATTTGCCAATCATTAAACGTGTTACCTGAACCACCATGTGCTTTTAAAGAAATATGTCAGTGAGCGGTTTGAGTGGTGATATATCACCATATTTCGCCAGTCTCAAGTCTGTCAAGTATTTGTGAGTTTGATTTTTTATCCATTTTTCATAATGAATTTTGTGAGTAAAGTTCACAAATTTTAATTTTTCTTTATCTTTGTTTCAGGGACTTGTCACATAATAATTTGACAGGATTAGTTCCAGATGTCCTTTCAGAAGTTTCCTCTCTTGTGGTGATGTAAGTAATTCTGGATCATCCTTCCTTTGATATTTTGTAATGCCTTAGTTATAGTCTATCTAAGATTACTATGTCTATTCCTCATTCTTACCATATGGACTTACCAAATCAAATTAACTGACTACTTTAAAAGGAAAGTTTCTCAAGAGTATATGATATAGACTATACTTCTGACAACATCTTTCAACATCACTCTTCAGAGATTTGACAGGCAACAATATTAACGGACCATTTCCCTCCGGCCTTCTGAAAAGAATTCAAGATGGCTCCCTAACTGTAAAGTTAGTGCTTCATAATGATGTCCCCACTACCCACTTAGTTTTCCATTATTGATTTAAACATGTCTGGTCAAATTTGCTTATTCATGTTTCCTTGTAGATATGGCGACAATCCCAACCTTTGCAGTTCTAGCAGTTCTTGCCAGCCTACGCCTACGAAAAGGAAGCTAAGCTCTTTGACTGCCGTCTATATTGCTGTTCCAGTAGCTGCAGTTGTGATGATGATAGGGCTGGTGTTTTTCATAATGAGCAAAAAGCAAGGTGAAACTTGGCATGATTGTTGTACCTATATCTACCTGTAACTAGAAGCAATGGCGGATGTTTTCAAAATGGTGGATAACACTAGGGTCGTTCTTTCCTTATGAAGGTTCAGCAGTGAGCGATGTAGTATCGCACTCGCAGAACAGTAGTGTGCTGCAACTGGAGAACCGTCGGTTCACGTACAGGGAATTGGAGGTGACACAACTTCCAGCGAGTGCTTGGCCGGGGAGGGTTTGGCTCTGTATATGATGGTGTCCTGGAGGATGGTACTAAGGTGGCAGTCAAGCTGCGGTCTCATTCTTCTAATCAAGGCGTCAGAGAGTTCTTGACAGAGGTAATGTCTGATCAAGTAAGACAACTAGAATTTTGGAGAGTGTACATAATTTGTTTTGCTCTGGCTCAGGCTCGGATCTTAGCAAAGATTCATCACAAGAATCTGGTTTCATTGATTGGTTATTGCATGGATAGAGTCATAGAGAGTACTTGGCCTTGTGTATGAGCATATGTCAGGAGGGAACCTCGAAGATAAACTCAGAGGTACGGTGTGCTATTGCCTCTGTAGAAGATTTGAATCTTTATTCTCTAGTGCCACAACACCGACACCGGATGTTCTTCTGCAGGGATAGATAGCAACCATGCATTTTTAACATGGAGACAGAGGCTCCGTATTTCATTGGAGTCTGCTCAGGGTATTCCTCTGATTTGGAACCTTTTCATATATATTTTTGTTGTTGGAAACTTACACCTTGGTAAGTTGGTAACATGGTGTTTGTGCAGGGCTGGAGTATCTGCACAAGTCGTGTAGCCCTCCCTTCGTGCACCGGGACGTGAAGACGTCGAATATCCTACTGGATGCAAATCTTAAGGCCAAGGTTGCTGATTTTGGGTTGCTGAAGGCTTTCAGTCACGACAATGCTACACATGTATCCACGGACAGGGTGGTTGGCACACACGGCTACCTTGACCCTGAGTAAATGATTCTTGCTTACCGGTTTTTTCAATTATGGAATCTTGCTAATGGAACTCATCATTGTTACTACTCCCTCCGTTCCAAATTAGATGTCTTTCATTTGTCCACATGCGGATGTATCTAGACATGTTACAAGTATAGATACATCCGTATGTGGACAAATGGAAGACATCTAATTTGGAACGGAGGGAGTACATGGCATGTCATACATGTGCATAGGTATGCGGCAGCGCTGCATCTGACGGAGAAGAACGACATATACAGCTTCGGCGTCGTACTGCTGGAGGTGATCTCCGGGCAGCCTCCGATCCTGCAATGCCCAGAGCCCACCAGCATCGTCCAGTGGGTGAGGCATCGCCTTGCGCAGGGAGACATAGACGGTGTGGTGGACGCACATGCGAGAAGGGTACGACGTCAACGGCATTTGGAAATCCGCGGACCTCGCGCTCAGGTGCGCCGCCCAAGACCCAGCGGAGCGGCCGACGATGACCACCGTGGTGGCGGAGCTGCAAGAATGCCTGGAGCTCGAGGAGAGCCGCACGGGTGGTGACAGCTTCTACACCGGTAATAGTAGTATGTTCGCCACTCATGACCAGTTCACTGATGTGGCCGAGAGCAGCACAGCACTTGAAACCCTTGAAATGGGACATGATTTTGGCAGAGCGTCTACAATGGCAGCTGGCCCTGCTACACGATAGGGGACTTCAGGCACAAGTTGTTTTACAGCCAACTTTAGTACTTTTACATTTGGAAATGGTCATATATAAGACTATTTGCAGGAATACATTTTCTTCATCTAAAAAGGAACATGCATAAACCTCAAAAAAAAAAGGAACATGCGTGGGTTTCTCTTAAGAAGAGCTAAGAAGTGTCAATTCGCATAATGTGAAAGATTGTAGTTATGTAAAACAAAAATTGTTATCTCGTACTCCCTCCGTATCATATCAAAATATAAGACTCTCTATCTAGCTTGTACACACATGTATCTAGACATGTTTGACGGTAAATAGCAGGAGCTCTGCCCACGCATTATTAGGAGAATAGAATTGATCCAGTTAATTAGGGAAACCGGACCAAAAAACCATACAATGCGCGGTTAAAGAACCGCTCACTCTAACTCAAGGAACGTCATCTGAGCCTGAAACAAGGGAACCTAGACCCAAACTAACAGACCACACCTCATATCCAGCTAACAGAAACTCCCCCAATACACACAAACTCTCACAGCTAGAGATGCACCGGTGTGCACCCTCCACATAGAAGAGATCAAGCATTGCTCACAACTAAATCTCGAAAAGCCTCCATCACCTGCGTTGTGCGCTGCTTCTTGTACCTCTGCAAATAAAATTGCATCTTCTCCTCTATGACTTCATCGAGGCTTTCTCTTTACTCTTGAGTTTTGGGATTTCCCCAAAAGCCTCCGCCCGCCTAAACTCGGCACGTTTGGCTGCTGGAATGCCACAATCTTTGTTCTTCTCGTCCAACTGGATGCTTCGTCGCTCGGCCAAAGAGGGAGCATCCACCCGAAGCTGCTTGTCCTTGGGTATGTCAGCAATCTCTCGGCAGAGCTCCTCCATCGAAAAAGGCAAGGTCTTCTCCTGTGGCTCAATCGCGTCAAACTAAGCCATCACCTGTGCGATCTTCTCCTCCGGGCTAGGGGCATCAAAAACCCTCAACACCTCCAATGCCAAAGGCATCTCCACTCGAAGATCCTGCATCGGGGGCCCCTGCACCACCGGGGAGACATGCTCCGAAGCAGCAATAGGCGTGGACGTGAAATCCAGGGCAGGCGCCGACGCTGAAGAGCTCACCCCCCTGGGAGAGTAGCAACCAACGCGCACGACCCCGCCGTCAGCGCAATCAACATTGCCCCGGTACACAGAGGTGGTGTTGGCTCCACCTGCACCACAGTCGGCGGCAAGGAGCGCCTCTCCAGAGCCCCCTCTGCCCGCTCCAACAGACTCTCCAGAGCCCCCTCGGCCCGCTCCAAACAACTCCCAAGCCGCTCCAGCAAACCCTGCACAGCCTCCGTCATCGCGACCTGAGACGCGACCATCTCCTGGAGCTGAGGCACGACGAAGCCTTGCACCTCTGCCCGCATCAACGCCGCCTGCTCCTCGACAAGGGATCTCATGAACGCTTCTGAAGGAGCAGATGCCGAGCTTGTCGCTGGCTGCGCACAAAATGGGGGCCCCCGGTCCCCAAGCTTGGCAGGTGGTGCGGCAACAGATGCCCAAGAGCGGTCTAGAGGACGGCATGGACCGGAAGCCGGCGACTTGGAGCAGCGGGGCACTTGGCTGGCCTTCTGGCGCTGCGGGCAGTCACGTTCCCGGTGGCCGGAGCAGCGGCAAGCAAGGCATCGGATGTCACCGAGCCAGCCAGCCACACGATGGCCGGTGGCCAGGCAGCGGAAGCACCGGCCCTGCACCCGACGCCTAAAGGCCAAGGCGCGGTCTTCGGCCCCTCGAGGAGGAGAAGGCGGCGAAAGGCTCCGTTGCCTGCGCTTCTTGTTGCGAACCAATTGCCAAGGAGACGCCTCGCCCTCCACCTCCGGCGCATCCCCAGCCCCTGCAGCTTGAGCTCGGGCGGCGGCCCAACTGGAGGAGTCGGCGGGCAGGAGGGCAGAGCGACCTGCGTGGGCAACTCCTTCGTCGGGTCCAGCAGAGACCCGAGCGATGGGATTTTCCCCAGCTGTGCTCTCGTCGCCTCCGGCAGGTCGAGCATGGAGCCGAGGTCGCCGACGACCACAGATCAAAGCGGGGGGCGCGGCGGGTTCGAGGGCAGCAGGACCACACGGGGAGAGAAACCGACCGGGACGACGGCCGGTGGCGGCGGCGGGATCTGATGGGGCGCAAGGATATGGTGGCCGACGGTGCCGGAGCGGCCTCCGCCGATAGGGGCCGGTGGTGGGTGTGGGGGCGGGGTTGGGGAGAGGAAGGTTGCATGGGCGGAGCTAGGCGGCGGCGGTGGCGGCCGCGGGGTCTCCATCCGTTCGCGAGAGCTGGCTAGGTCATATCACTGTAGGTTTTATCGTATCTAGACATATTTTATTGCAAGATTCATGTGAATCTTGTACTAAAACATGTCTACATACATGTGTAGAATCTAGCTAGAGAGTCTTATATTTTGATACGGAGGGAGTAGTTCTTAAATGGTGTAGTTTATACATGGACAATTGATAGTTATTTTTTGAGAATTGTACAATGAATAGTCGAACTGAGGGATGTACACACCTTACTTTTTCTGACAAACCATGATCTTACTAAATTGAAAAATTTGCATCATGTTGATAAAGTATAAAAGGCTTGACACGGCGTTCTTTCGTATACATAATTGACACGATCCATAGTAAGAAGAGTACACAATAACAAAAATACAATCATGCACGACTATTATATGAGGTATAGGTCACGGCGGAATCCAAAGACTATGCCGACATTCATGTGAAGGTATAGGTCACGGGGGACAGAGGGTGTAAAATGGCCAAAGCTGAATGATTGATTAATCCCCAAATCCGGAAAGGCTGAGCAGTGAATGCTCAAACAAACTGGGATGTACGCAACGATAGGGATGAAGCCAACTATTTCACGAAAAAACGGAAATGAAATTTTACGGGACGAAAACGAAATCTTTATGCGGAAACATAAATGGAAACATAACAGCATATTCCCGTGGAACGATCCGTTTATACTATGTGGTGCTTTTCAAATCCAACGGGCGCATGTTTAGGTCATATGTACTCACATATCTTTTTGAGTCGTTCCTAATTCGACATTTCAGTGTTGCACTAGCGTTGGGGACGATAATAGGTGTTTTTAAATGTTGCAAAGTTGATAACTTATACACACTATATTATATAATCATGATATCTTGTTATATTTTATTTCACCTTAGAAACTTGACAAGTTTTCTGGTTTTATTAAGTTTTCCTACATTATTTAAAGGGTCTCTTGGTTCGGCAAACATCCACTTTCTGTTTCGTGTCTGCACCGTGTTCGGTTCATATCTGTTTCCGACAATATTTGTTTTCGTATTTATTTCTGAGGTTTCTGTATTCTTTTTCGCTTTCATAAAAAATGAAAACAAACATGAACCACTTTTCGTTCGTATCTTAATCGGGATCAGAATTGTGCATTCTGATCCCGATTAAGATACGAACGAAAAGTGGTTCATGTTTGTTTTCATTTTTTATGAAAGCGAAGAATTGCACTCAATTCTGATCCCGATTAAGAAAGAGATATTGTCATATAGCCCATTTCATTCTTCGCAGAGGCCTGTCCTGCGCCCATATCAGTATACGAACGAAAAGTGGTTCATGTTTGTTTTCATTTTTTATGAAAGCGAAGAATTGCACTCAATTCTGATCCCGATTAAGAAAGAGATATTGTCATATAGCCCATTTCATTCTTCGCAGAGGCCTGTCCTGCGCCCATATCAGCCCAATACCGCCCACCAATGATCCCAATTAGGGTTTGCCCATCGTCGCCCTATATAAAACCAGGACGAGAACACCCGCCGCCGCACATACGCGTCTCACTCTTCCAACAGACGCCGCCGCCGTACGAGGTAGCCGGGCCGAGGAGCGAGCGCCGTCGCCGCCGCCGCGATGAGGGCCAAGGTTAGCCATCTTCCTCGATCACGTATACTTCTTATCGTTGCGTGGCGGTAGACGGTAGCTATCCTTACGAAGTTACGAGCATGAGTTCAATCTAATCTTCTCTTTGCAAACCAATTGAGGCATGCGTCGAAGAGAACTTAACACTCTAGTGTAGTTCCATGATTTCTAGTCTTACTTTTTTCATCTTCTGGTCGTGTTGGCATGGTGAGGAAAGATATATAGATCAGATCTACTTTATGAGAAAATCCTCCTACTCATTCTGAATGCCAGTTTTAAGCTGCTTTATATTGTTAGCTTTGTTGCTATTTGGGTGATTCGTTCGGATGATAGATGTAACTTTATGTATTCTACATGTAGATGCAAAATTAGCGGGGTTTTCTTACATGTAAATGCAAGTTTAGTAGTTGTGTCATGACTGTGTGTGGGAGATGAGGAAGAACATTTGGTCCGTGTTTCTGATCATCTCGTGATGAAGAAACAAATTGCACTCAATTCTGATCCCGATTAAGAAAGAGATATTGTTAGATTTGCATTACTTGTCAGCTGCTTTACCTATAGATATTTCCGCTGCTTCACTTATAAATATTTGATTCCGTGCTTGAATTACTGGTCAATTGATTGGCTAACGTATATTATGCTTTCTGGGACCCAGTGGAAGAAGAAGAGGATGAGGAGGCTCAAGAGGAAGCGCCGAAAGATGAGGCAGCGATCCAAGTAGATGGAGGAGCCCCGCCTGCATCTGTTTCTTGGCCGCTGTCTGATGCCAGTGTTCTAATCGAATTTAGTTCAGTACTCAATTTAGTTTTGCCAGCAGGAAAACTCATCATAGTGGACTGTATCTTTATTTTAAAACCTCCGTTCTGGCATCCTGTTTGCGATGTGTTAATGAAGACTGGCGTTCTTGGTTATTTGCATGTGAAACTCTACTTCTGTGAATCATTTGATTGTCTTGTTATCTGGATCATTCGCTTGTGTTAGCCGGAATTCATTTTAGATTGCGGGTGGTAAGGGCAAATGGTTTTTTGATCTGCTACCTGCAGTAATTCTGAACCTTGCATACCGAGAAGTCTGAACCGGAATGTGGAGTTCAGTTGCATTTGTTTTGTTATCTGCGAGCTGCTTTGACCTCTTTGCGCTTGGCCTTTCTCAGCTTTTGCCTGAGTGGAAGCTGGGCGGTGTCGTGAACGTAGTTCTTGCAATCTTCATGTGTGTGTATTGGTGGGAAAAGATCGAAATATAGTTCTTGCCCGTGGTGTGCACCATCGTGACAAGAGCTAGAGATCAATTCACACACAATGTGCATGTAACAACGGTGATTTAAGCGGCCGGCCCTTTGTGAAGAATCCATTTTTCGGAGGAGGCTGAGGCGACATTGTTGAGGATTTATCTCTAGAGGTGCATGGAAGTATTTTGGTTTTAGTTCGGTACTCCCGTTCCTAAATCTTTACTATTAAATCAGAGTCCGTGGTATGGTGTCACACTTCCTACTATTTACGTACAAATGCCACCGCGTTTCATTCCGCATCACACCAACAAAATCTATCTTATCTCCAATGCATGTAACTTATCCCAACAAACTTCACAAAACTCTTGCTCCTCTCGTTATCCGAACAAACAACCCATCAAAAAACCGGAAATTCGTTTCTTAGCTGCACGCAGCCGGCCGTGAGGAGTCAAACTTTTTCTCTGCCAGCTCCCACCGGAGCCATCGCCGCTGTTTGTCCGCAGTCCATTTCCCTACCGCATTTCACATCCGTCCTATCTCTGTCGCCGCCATTTTTCTTTCTCATCTCGCTTCTTCTCGGGCCCGACGAGGAAGATGAGAGATTGGAAGCTTCTTGATCCATCCATCGTCAGAGATATGGCGGCCACGCTGCATTTCAAGGCGGTCGCGCGGGAGGCTCCGCGGCTCTCTCCGTCTGCTGGCTCGTGAGGAGAGGGACTGTGCGTGTGGAGCCACTAGGCCACCAGAGCAATGCTGGCGGCGGAGGGGTGCTGGTGCTCTGGCGCCAGAGCGTGGTGGCCGCTACGACTACTCTGAAGATGGGCGTCGCCTACGCGGCGTGGCGGCAGCGGCAGGGTTCACCGTGGTGAACTGGTGATGCCGTGATGGAGTTTGGTGGCTCGTTGGTGGCGTTGGCCGAGCCGATGAGGGAGGTGTCCGACCTTGTCCTCAGCTTCCCTGATTGTTAGAATTTAATTCAATGAGGAAATCTCTACTTGTAACTGCTCGTGGAAATCCCACGATTGGAACCGTCGTGTGCGGTTATCCCTGGAGCGTCGCCTCCAGGAACCGACATACTCACGTCGTTCCATCCCCTATATATATGTACATCATCTTCAATGAATAAAGACTACAGTTTCATTCTCTCGTTTTGCTCTCTCGATTCCTACTCGAAACACGTTATCAGCCACGCTTCGCTCTCCAGCGAAAATCGATTCCACCGAGATCGATTCCGACGAGAAGAACAAGAAAAGAGGTGAGAACTAGAAGATGCCTCGCCTACCACTGTACCTTCGTCGCCGCGTCCTTCGGTTCGCAGGCCGCCGTCACTTCGTCGCTCGTCGCTGCATGAGCGGCCTTGGAGAACGCCGCCGCTTCGACGGCCGGCGCTACGGCGTTGGCGGCCACATCGGCCGCCGCCGGCGGATACCGGGCGCGCCGCCATGGCATGGGCCGCTTTCGCGGCCAGAACTTCCCCAACCCCCGCCGTTCCGGTCCGGCGACCGGCGTCGCGCCTCAGCCAACGCCCGCCGCGCCCGTCGCTCCGCAAGCACCGCCACCGGCGTTCTGGTGCTCGGAGCACGGCAGGGTTATCTGCCCCCTGCACGGGTACGGCTCCGCCGCCGGCGGGGACGCGGTTGGGCAGTCGACCACATCGGCCTTCGAGTTTGGCTCGACCAGCGCCGTGCTCGGCGACGTCCGCATCGTCGCGCAGCGGCTTCCGTCTCTGACCCCCGCGGTCGTCGAGATAGAGGGCGACGCCCTCGCGTACGTGTCCGCGCCGACCAGGGACTCCATCTTCACCATAGGCTCCGGCGTCAGGACCTTGACGAGCGCCCCCGCAGCGCCTCCGTCCCCGCCGCGCACGGATGTCGACGAGCCGCGCCTGCCGTCTCCAACTCCGGCCACGCCCCTCCTTCACCGCGAGCAGGCGCTCGCCGCCGCCTCCTGGCCCTCGGCCTCCCGCTGGCCAGCCGTCGGCAGACTCGCCAACGAGCAGCCGCGGCCTCCGCGCTGGCACCTTGAGCCCGGCCGCGCTCGGGCTAGCGAACGGCAGCGTCGCCCCGGGGACCCGGCTCCCTGGGGATCCTCCGACGAGGCAGAGGGCGGCCGGAGCGCCGCTCGTCGCTGGTGAACTCCGCTGCATCAGCAGCCCCGGAGGACGTCGCGTGTGGTTGTCGCTGTTGCTGTTTCGGTAGAGGATTTGGGGATCGATCAGTTCCTATCCTATCCTCCCGTACAGTACAGGGACTACACTAATGGGTACTATATATAAAAGTTGGTCAGATTCACCCTCAAATCTACTGTCCACGTCGCCCTTTGAACGCTGTCCGTCCGATACACGCCACGGACGGTTCAGATCGTCCCAAACCCGCGCGACACTGTAGCTCGGGACTTTCTACCAATCACAGGCCGCGCACGAATTTTGGCCCAACTAAATTTGCAAAGACAGACTCGCAAAGCCAAAAATTACCCAGCCGTCCAAATTTTAACACTACGGTGGACCTCTTTGCAAATTGACAAAAAACGACGGAATTTCCTGCAAAAACGTCAGCAGAATCCCCCCTTCCCCTATCTCTCTCGCGCGCGACGCGGAGGTCGCCGCCGCCGCCGACGCGCGCCCCAGCCGCAACGCTGCTCCCGGACAAATCGGCGCACACTGGGAGCTCGGCCATCGCGCCCTCTCCATATCCATGCACTCTCGCGTGCTGGGGCGGCGGAGGCACGCCGGATTCGTCGCCGTCGTGCCCTTCCGTTATTCGACCTCCCTCGGCTTCGCTGTCCATTCTATCGCCATATCTTCTCCGGAGGCTAACCTTGCTGGGACGCTTCCGGTTATGGTGCCGCTGGCTGCCCGTGCGGGTGGTCCTCGCTGCCGCCGCGACCAGATGGGGGAGCCGGAGGAGGTGCTGCGCGCCGCCACGGCCGAGTTTTCCATGCCCAGCAACAGGTACCACCGCGCGCAGGCCGTCTCCTCCCTCTCCGCTCTTCTCTCTAGGGATTGCGCGCCTCCTCCACAGATTGGCCTCCCGTGCGCGCCTCCGCTCGCTCCCGTGTTCCTTGCTTTCTCTAAAAAATCTCCTCTTTTTCCCCATCGTCTTCTTCCTCCCTCACATCTAGCATCTCACTGAGCTGCAATCGATTAATCAAATCCAGAGTCCAGCTAGCTGCAGATAGAATCGATCCATCCATCTAGAAGGCAAGCATGCAACCAGCGCGGCCGCCACTCCTTGCTAGAACACACGGGAATCGATGGATCTTAAATACAGCTACTCCCGTGGAACACACAGGAGATTGATTCCTGTTGTGGTAGCACACAACGGGAGTCGATCGATTCATCCACAATTGGCTAGCACAATTAGTTCCATGCGGGTGGCGACCACTCAACAGGGAGCCTGTGGAAAAGCTGCACACACCCATGGCACCTAGCTTTTGCCCCGTAAGAATCCTTGCTAAGCGCTGTTTTTAATTCCCCAACGTAGAGTTGCTGGACGAGCTTGAGCAGCCTCCGGGTTGCCAGGAGTTGGCTCCACCCATGTTAATTTGTAAGCATATGAAATTTGATTTTAGTGGTTCTTGTTTTCCTATATTTTCGTCACTGGTGAGAATGCAAGTCTGGTGCTGAGAAGGATGCATGGTATTGATATATGCTCAGGATATGCAAGGAGAGAGCTATTGAAACATGTTGCTAGAGTAGTGTGTTACTTTGTAAGATGATCTTATCTTCTCCGGAGGCTAACCTTGCTGGGACGCTTCCGGTTATGGTGACGCTGGCTGCCCGTGCGGGTGGTCCTCGCTGCCGCCGCGGCCAGATGGGGGCGCCGGAGGAGGTGCTGCGCGCCGCCACGGCCGAGTTTCCATGCCCAGCAACAGGTACCACCGCGCGCAGGCCGTCTCCTCCCTCTCCGCTCTTCTCTCTAGGGATCGCGCGCCTCCTCCACAGATTGGCCTCCCGTGCGCGCCTCCGCTCGCTCCCGTGTTCCTTGCTTTCTCTAAAAAAATCTCCTCTTTTTCCCCATCGTCTTCTTCCTCCCTCACATCTAGCATCTCACTGAGCTGCAATCGATTAATCAAATCCAGAGTCCAGCTAGCTGCAGATAGAATCGATCCATCCATCTAGAAGGCAAGCATGCAACCAGCGCGGCCGCCACTCCTTGCTAGAACACACGGGAATCGATGGATCTTAAATACAGCTACTCCCGTGGAACACACAGGAGATTGATTCCTGTTGTGGTAGCACACAACGGGAGTCGATCGATTCATCCACAATTAGCTAGCACAATTAGTTCCATGCGGGTGGCGACCACTCAACAGGGAGCCTGTGGAAAAGCTGCACACACCCATGGCACCTAGCTTTTGCCCCGTAAGAATCCTTGCTAAGCGCTGTTTTTAATTCCCCAACGTAGAGTTGCTGGACGAGCTTGAGCAGCCTCCCGGGTTGCCAGGAGTTGGCTCCACCCATGTTAATTTGTAAGCATATGAAATTTGATTTTAGTGGTTCTTGTTTTCCTATATTTTCGTCACTGGTGAGAATGCAAGTCTGGTGCTGAGAAGGATGCATGGTATTGATATATGCTCAGGATATGCAAGGAGAGAGCTATTGAAACATGTTGCTAGAGTAGTGTGTTACTTTGTAAGATGATCTTTAATTTTTATTGATTATTTTAGTTATTCTGCTAGCTGTCTCCTGTCTTCATAACGGGAGTCATTGTTCCTCAGCCTATTTACAAAAGGTCAATTATCAGAATTCATGGACGATACATTTTAGTTGCATATGATATTTCTTAATTTCACTTCTCAACGCGTTATCTGAAAGTTAATTGTTTTCTTCTTCTTTTTTCCAGATTTGATGTACCGATGCCCATGCTATGTGCAGCTATGGAAATTTAAGATGGTACAGATAAAGCATTTCCAGTTTATTAAGAATGCATTTACCATGTTATGCAAATATCATTTTCTAACATATAAATGGACCATAATATTGGAATGGAAGCTTATATTTGTGAATAGAGCGTCATGCATCAATGCAGCATTCTATTTTTTGCGATTTATGATGTGATTAGTCACTTTAAGATATCTCTTCTATATTTACTTATAGGGCTCACTCGATTCAAAATACAAACTTTAGATAATTCGTTCAGTTCCCTCATATTTAGGATCTGATCAAAGTCTCATGTTTAATTATACCCCTTATGTCCCTTCGGATGATTGACAAAACATCTTCATGCATGAGTATTGGTATCGGTGCAAGCAAGGAAAAGGAGATAAGCCAAGAAGATGAAGACTTAGTCGATCCAAAGGACAACATTGATTTAAACGCAATAAGACAAAAAACAACCCCAAATAGAAGAGGAGGAAAACGGTCAGGACATGTATGAGTACGATACTGAAGCCATTGATGCTGAAAAGGATGAAGCGCTTAGTCGTGAGAAAGAGGAGGAAGTTGCGAAAGCAAAAGCTAAAAAATCCAAGACTCGGGAGAAGAGGAAACCACCAGATAAACAAAACCTCCACCTAAAGGTAAAGAGCAACCGAAGGTAATGAAACCAATTTCTTATCCCCATTGTTGGAATAAGCGAACCGATGATGATTTATAAAATGAGGATTTTTCACGTTGTTTCTTCCAAATAAACACCAATTTCCACATCATATCTTAAAATTTTGCCTCCCAGGAATAACAAAAAGGTATGTCGATATTTAAGATTTACCGACTTACCAAGACTCTCAAAATTATTCAAAAAAGAGTGTCCAATCTTTTCGTTGCACCAACTACTAGATCTGTAGTAAGATTTTAAGATTATATTTTCTGCAAAAAATAAACGCTATATGGCATACGCGAGTTATACAGGCCTTACATTGTTTAGTTTATTTTAGTTCATCCAGATCCATGATATTTTAATACTAAATATTTGAATGAAGTATTCACAAAATGTAGCAATGGAATCCATAATGCCCAAGTGTTTTCGAACAATTCTTTTCTAATTCCAATATTTACATTTCATTTCCTGCTTATACACAATCTGACTACATTTCCAGTTGTGATATGAGAGTGCCCTTTGAAACTAATACACTAGCCGGTGTACTAATATCAGCTTGATATTCATATATTTCTCTCTCTCGAAATAATAGACTAGATTTATGTGTTCCAGTGTAGACAGCAGAGTTGTTGGAGTTTATGCATGACACTGCATCTACTTCGTCAAACATTATTTTGGAGAAGGACGTATAAGAAACTTATGTGAGTAACCTTAAGCAATAACATAGTATTTGTATGCATATATGACATTGGATCTTTTTTCTTCGAAAATTTAAATGATTTTTGCCATCTCTGAGTTCATTATGGTCGTACTGTTCATCACACTGGAAATTGGAACTGCTTCTGCTATTTCATGTTAAAATTTAATCTTCACTTCCGTTGGTAAGGAATTAATGCCTCTTAGGTTTCTTGCTCTTTCAGTTCTCTTTCTTTTGCTACATAATTTTTTTTTTCCTAAAGTAAATGTATAGATCTATTTGTTTCCGTACAGTGAACATACTCATACTCTTATCTATTTTTTTGGGCTGATTGTTCCATGGTTTTCTTGCTATGCTTGGATAAGCGGAGTATTCTAATTTGAAATTATCCTCATGTTTCATGTAGTTCACTCGCGTGGAATACTTCCTCCTGCTGTCTAGCACCTACATTGACGACAAATTATGACACATGCACTGAGTAATTTCTCATAAGAAGATTAAGCGACCTTTTACCTTATGTTTTGAGTTATGATGTTGCTGGATGATTAAACATTATTACGTTTATACAAGACTGAAACGATGTAGGACCGTAGCAACATTCTTCTGATTTACTAACTGAACAGATAATTTTCATGCTCACATCATATCATTTAACGGTGCATTTAGTTGATGGCGACATTATCTCTTACCTGAATTCCGTATGCATGATTCCAATTTTGAAATAGTAATAGAAAAGACTATAGTGATGCTTGCTTGCAGCATGAGTAAAATGTTAGCAGTTAATAATTTAAATAAATTAGCATTGTATTATGTTGTATGTGTAATATACATGTAGGCACGTTTTTAATCATACCGTCAAAGAGGTTCATTGGATGTTTTAGTGTTGTCCTTTCTAGAACTGCATCTCTACCCCCGACCGCTGCAGTTCGTCTGGTGCTCTCATGGCGCCCGTCAGGCTACTAGGGTTAGGTCGGGGGAAAGGGCAGGATCCAGAACGCTGCCTCGACGAAGCCCCGGAGTAGAAGGTATTGTGTTTTCTCGCAAGGAATCGGCTGTCCCATTTCTTGGACTTATCCCGTTTTCAGAATATTCAGAGTTGCGCACCTACAGGATGCAAACTGATACATCCTGGCACTGATTGCAGCTGGCTCTTGCCATCGATTGAAACAAGAGGGGTCGTTGCTCCTGAGGGTTTCAGATGACTCTGCCAGTTCTAATTTGATTTGCCTTCTCTACTTATGAACTGTAGTTTTTGTTTCTGCTTACTAACCATTTTGCCCATCGGTGTGTGCCTTTGTAGTTCTTCTTTATTTATATTTGATTGGTTGGGACTGTATTATGTTCCATTAACACGTATAAGAATGTAGTGAATGGTGGTATATCTCTACTTGGGTTACAGTGCTGGTCAATTTCATTCCCAAGCCAGGGCTCATTCTTAGTTGCCATCTGTACTTGCTGCGGTCAATTTCGTTCCCAGGTCAAGGCATTTGAGACCTTAGCATCTTCTCTTATGCTCTAAAATTGTATAGGATAATTGGGTTACACCGTGAGTTTATTTATCACTTATTCATGGTATCATTATCATTGATTTAGATCAGTTATGCTACTGAAATTTAAAAAATTACTATGGTCCTTATGTTATCATTATCATTGGTATCATTATCGTTGATTTAGGTCAGTTATGCTACTGAAATTTAAAAAACTACTATAGGTACCTGAAACCTATCATGCTTTGTTTGTACGTTTCACAATCATCAAGTTTCTCAAGAATGCCTTATTCCAAACCTTTATCTAGCACTGTATCCAAATAGGTTGGTCTAGACGTTCACGGTTCCTTATCTCGCAAGATATTTTCTCCTTCTCTAATTATAGTTACCAGGTTATCATGCTTGATTTCCTTCTGTTAGCCTAATTACAATACCACCTTTAAGGAGGACTGATATTTCTGTGATGTGAGAACAAACAGTGATATGTCTTCCTTACACTGAAATTAATCAATTTCTAATAATCTGTTTCTTAGATAAGTGGTCATAGACTTGCTGAAAATTGGTGCTTAATGCTCTTGCCTCTACACTGGAGCATCGCAATGAATCAATTTGTAATGATGATTAGAAGTGCCTTCTCATAATTCAAATTTGTAATGATGGCTTTGAATGCTTTGTCGGTTGTGGTAGCTTCATAAGATATACTATGAGTCCTTACATTAAGGTACCTTTTCGGTTGTACTGTGTTTGTACTTTGTAGTATTTTTTTGCAATATAACTGTGTGTGTACCTACTAATTCTTTCATGTATTGTTTCAAGGTTGGCTCTACGAGGAAGCATGTGGAAAGGGAAATGTATCTATCTTACAAAAAAATTGGTTTCTCTCGTGTGTCCAACTGCAGGTTCAGGTGTCATTTTTTTCTCTTACAAAACTTGAAGAGACCAAAGCAGGTGTTCAATACAATGTTATAAATCTAAAAATGCATACTTCTATTTAATCCTCTATTCAGACAATTAGGCAAGAAAAAACTTATGTTTACAGTAATAAAACATACAAACCTGTGTTGACAGTTGCACACTGTACTTTATAAATTCAGAGACACGCCTCTGTTATAGTTTGCTATGATAAGATAGTTTGAACTGACTTCTACTGCTCCTCGAATCCTGTGGCGCAATGTGCATGATGTATTTCATGTCGTCATTTCTTTTGCTTTCTAGATACCTTAGGCTACAGTGAAAGCAGCCTGGTTTCTGCATCCATGGTTTATTCGTATAGATCTAATAACGTAAAACTGCAGTTCTTTAGCAGAGATCGTCCTAAGCATTCTTAATATGAATCATCCACATGTTTCTTTGCCAAATATCTTTACCTTTATGTGCTGTACCTGAAAATTCAGAAATGCCATGCTTTTTCAAAAGAGAAAGGGGAGCTTAGCCAGATAAATATTAATGCACAAGCCTTGCATGCTAATCTTGAATTATGTGACGTTTCAGACTTGAATGTGCAGGAAAAAATAACACATAAGGATGACATGATGATGGTCTCTTCAGAACAAGGGTATTGCGGCGGATTTGACAATCTCAGGTCCTGTTGTCTTTGCAGATCTCTCATGGAAGTGTGGAAAAATCCCAAGATTTGCAAGTGCCGAGGCGACATGCATTTGAGGCCTTTATCAGGGATGAGACTCTGCGAAACATCGTGCAATTTCTGAACCCTGGCAGGGTGACGCTTCTCATTGACAATCAACTGCCTGCTATGGTTGCTGCACGCAGATGCCTTGATCATCCCTTCTGCACTGGCATACAAGAGATCCTATGCTATGGCCTGCTTCTTTGCTGCCACCTCCAGGTCGTCCACTCAGGTCTTCCACTTCAAACGAGACTTAAATGGGGCAGACCATTATTGTGCACATTAGGCTCTTACTCGCAGCCTAAACCAGCCTATCTACTCATGTATATGTTCAGCAACCTTCAGGTCATTGTCTTGTGATTGAAGTTTTAAAATCTGTCGAGCTACAGAGCTCTGTAAACCATGTTGTACGGTGCAATTGAGCTGAATGAAATAGGGCGTCTCATGCTTATGTTGTTCAAAAATTTAAAATTATGTAATTAATGTACTCTTTATCACTGCTGCAGTGAATAGCATCGATTTTCAAGTATTTCACGGTTGACCTCACCAGAACCATCGATTATATAAAAGCAAGAGCGTATGTTGTTACCGATAAAATAGGTTGATACAGCACGGCGCACAAGCCTACCTAATACCGATACGTCAGTTCATGCAGTAGTGTACAAACTAACACAAAACCTTCACAACTTTTGGCTTCATACTGTTCCGATATGACTATTTGTTATTGTACTACACGATACTTTCATAGATTATCCAAACTTTTAAGCACTAGCTCATTATAATTTACATATAATTTACTTGGTAATTTTTATAACCTCCACCTTACCACTTTTCCCCCGATCCACTATATATTTGGCTCCCTTCATTCACAAAAAAAAACACCCTTACTTAACATTACCGTGAACACATTATAACATCTGGTATCACCACACGGGCGCGGCGTATCGACGCGCCAAATTGCCTAGTAGTAGTGGTGGACAGTCCAAGCCCAGCACGGCACACCACATGCGGCCTCTCTCTGCTTATTAATTTAGTTGATTTATTTCGGCATCTTAGCAGATTCCCTTTCTAACAGTAGTTCTAGCAGTATTTTCTCCTGTTTTAGACACTGTTAAATGCAGTATTTCATACTGTTAATCTGTAGAGTACACTGTATTCCAGATGTGATGTAATATATTTCCATGTTTTCTACATGTTTGAGATTATTACATTTTTATTTCGCGGTTGAAATTTTAATTTCTTGCGAATAAAATCAATTCATCGTCTTAATTGAGCTCTTTGGCTTGATACGAGCACGAATTGAGATGCAAAATTCAAAGTGACTTCTTCAAATTGATGTTTTGGGATCACGAGGTAGTGTGTAGATTTATCTACACCTGCTATTTAAGCCTACATATTGTCATTTTTGACATTATGATTGCCTATGTGCTCTCCCATACATTTAATTAAGTTATGACATAAGGCATTCGAAGTGTGAGTATCTATACTCCGCTAATGCTGCTAGATCTACTCCAAAATTTCTTTTGGAGATTATCTACAATGTGTCATACTTAACAATCTGAAGTTCACACTAATGAGTTCAAGCCCTATTCTTGAAACTTCATTTATTTTGCATAGTTCATTACAACATAATCATGATGGATTTTAATTTACCAAATGTAAATAAATATTCTCTGATTTACCGATGGCTCGAGAGTTCGATGTAGTCACTCTCCAAGCATATTCGTAATGTTGTAATAGAACATACGTATCGTTGTCATTTATATTGTATCAGCACTTCGATATGATAAGATTGTTTTCTATGTATTTAAATAAGGTTTCTTATTGGAAATTCTTCATTTTTATATATAGCTATCTACGGGGACAATCCGATGGAAGAGGAATTATGCCTTGTGGACAGTGCTACCACAAACTCCATACTGAGGGAGTTGAAATATTTCCAAACTATGAAAAAGATGAATGGAGATATTTTGACAATCGCTGGACGCGATACGGTAATTGTTGGCACTGGACGTGCCATATTTACCCTCCCAAGTGGTACACAAGTGACAATTGAGGATGCCCTGTTGTATCCCGATTCTTCACGTACCCTAATCAGTTATCGAGATATCCGTAAGAATGGTTTTCACATTGAAACCCATGAAGACAACAAAGAGGAGTATCTACTCTTCACAAAAGATAACGGATATGGCAAGCAAGTACTTGAAAAAATTCCTTCTCTGTCGTCGGATTGTACTATACGTACATCAAACCCGTAGAACATGTTGCTTACAAGGTAATTTTCCAGAATGTTAACGCATTCCAAACCTGGCATGATCGCCTAGGCCATCCTGGTATCGGGATGATGAGGAAGATTACTAGCAATTCCATTGGTCATAATTTGCTTGAGTCCAAATTTCCTCAGTATCGGATTTTGTGTGCACATCATGTGCCACGGGAAAGCTTATTCTGAGGCCTTCGCACCTCAAGATACAAGCTGAACCACTTCAATTTCTTGAACGAATTCAAGGAGACATTTGTGGTCCCATCCAACCATTGTCTGGACCGTTTAGGTATTTCATGGTTCTTATTGACGCATCTACACGATGGTCACATGTGTGCCTTCTTTCCACACGGAACCATGCATTTGCCAAGATAATGAGGGAAGTAATTAAGTTACAGGCCCATTATCCAGAAAGTCGAATTAAATCAATTCGCATGGACAATGCTGCAGAATTCTCCTCACGTGCTTTCAATGACTATTGCATGGCCTGGGGATTGAAGTTCAGCACTCTGTTCCATACGTCCACACTCAAAATGGTTTGGCTGAATCCCTAATTAAGAGGATCAAACTCATTGCAAGACCTTTGTTGATGAATTGCAGCTTGCCAACTCGTGTTGGGGTCATGCAGTTTTACACGCTGCTGACTTAATACAATTGCGACCTACTGCATATCACAGTACTTCCCCTCTGCAATTGGTACGTGGAAATCCACCTAGCATTTCCCATCTGCGTAAGTTCGGATGTGCTACATACATCCCGATCTCACCACCTCAGCGGACATCCATGGGCCCACACAGAAAACTGGGGATCTATGTGGGGTACAAATCGCCGTCGATTATTAAGTACCTGGAACCCCTTACTGGGGATCTATTCACAGCCCGTCACGCTGATTGTATATTTGACGAGGAACATTTTCCGGCATTAGGGGGAGATTTCAAGTACCAGAAAGAATGCCCGGAAATTGATTGGAATGCTCTTGCCATTTCAGCCTCCGATCCACGTACCCAAGAGACTGAACTCCAAGTTCGGAAAATCATAAATTTGCAACATCTTGCAAATAATCTGCCAGATTCATTTACTGATCTAAAAGGTGTCACAAAATCCTTGAATCCGGCCAGAAATGCGCCCGAAAGAGTGGAGGTACCAACTAAAACCACTCAACTGCCCGTTCCCAAAAAGAGGGGGAGTAGTACGGCCTCTGACCAGGATCCTGCTTCTCGCAAGCAGCAAAGGAGAGTGAGGAGAAACTCCTCAAAGTCAGTAAATGCAAGTCAACTCAACGTTGACAAACACCTTATGGGTAGTATACACCCAGTGGAAGGGCAACCTCCACAACCCAGCTCCAGCTTGCACACACTGGCTGGGACATCGGAACACCTAGACTCACGCGTATTGGGAAATCACGAAGAGTCATCAACGGTGCACGAGATATCCATCAACTATATCGATTCTGGAGAATCATTCAACCGTAAGTCTACGATTGTCGACACTTATTTTTCTGCTACAATTGCAAATACCCTTCTCATGATCATGATCCAAGGACTATCGTTGAGTGTGAAAAACGCTCCGACTGGCCTCAATGGAAGGATGCAATACAAGCAGAATTAGCCTCGCTTAATAAAAGGAAGGTATTCACAGAAGCAATACCTACACCTCCCAGTGTTTTCCCTGTGGGATTCAAATGGGTTTTCCTCCGGAAACGGAATGAGAACAATGAGGTGGTGAGATACAAAGCAAGGCTCGTAGCACAGGGTTTCACGCAGAGACCCGGCATTGATTTCAATGAGACATATTCTCCAGTTATGAGTGGTATCACTTTCCGATATTTAATATCTTTGGCAGTGCAAAATCGTCTATCTATGCAGTTGATGGATGTCGTGACCGCATATCTTTACGGGTCACTAGATTCGGACATTTACATGAAGGTTCCTGACGGAATCTCTGTCCCGGATGCAAGCGCAAAACGCAACATGTACTGTGTAAAACTGAACAAGTCTTTATACGGCTTGAAACAGTCGGGGCGGATGTGGTACAACCGACTTAGTGAGTTCCTTCTTCAAAAGGGTTACTCCAACAGTGATGACTGCCCATGTGTCTTCATCAAGAAGTCCTCTTCAGGATTTTGCATCATTTCCGTGTACGTCGATGATCTCAACATCATTGGCAACGCACAAGATATTGATGAAGCACGCAATCATCTAAAGATGGAATTTGAGATGAAGGATTTGGGTAAAACCAAATTTTGCTTGGGTCTCAACTCGAGCACCTTCCCTCAGGAATAATGGTACACCAAGCTGCCTATATCCAGAAAATATTGGAGAAATTCAATATGGACAAATCCTACCCATCTAAAACTCCCATGGTGGTTCGATCTCTAGACGTAGAGAAAGATCCGTTCAGGCCGAGGGATGATGGAGAAGAGATGTTGGGACCCGAGGTTCCATATCTCAGTGCCATTGGAGCGCTTATGTATCTTGCAAATTGTACGAGACCTGACCTCGCATTTGCAGTGAATCTACTTGCTAGACACAGCGCAGCTCCCACCAAACGCCATTGGGCGGGAGTCAAGAATGTCTTTCGATATCTCCAAGGCACAAAGGATCTTGGCCTATTTTTCAGTTCCAGAGAAACCTGGACTCTAGTATGATTGGATACGCTGATGCTGGCTATTTATCTGATCCCCATAATGCCAGATCACATCCGGCTTTGTGTTCCTACATGGTGGAACGGCCATATCATGGAAGTCTTCGAAACAGACTCTGGTTGCAACGTCCACCAATCATTCTGAAATAATTGCAATATATGAAGCATCACGCGAATGTGTGTGGCTTCGCAGGATGATAAACCACATACAAAGTCATGTGGAATTGGTTCTATCGAATCACCTACCATTATCTACGAAGATAATGCGGCTTGTGTTGCACAGATGCAAACAGGATACATCAAGAGCAATATCACTAAGCATATTGCCCCAAATTGTTTTATCCTCATCAACTCCAAAGAGTGGGGAAATAAACATCTTGCAAGTTAAATCATGTGATAATCTCGCTGATCTTTTCACGAAGTCTCTACCAACTTCAACATTCCAGAAATACATTCATGGGATTGGTATGCGACGGCTTCGGGATTTGCAAGAGTCAGGGGGAGTATCTTCCTGAACTATTCCTGTTCAAAGCATCATATTACACTCTTTTTCCCTTTATGAGTTTACTTTTCAGGTTCTCATTAAGGTTTTTAATGAGGTAATATCAACATAAGATTATATGTCATACTTTCTGTTTTCCCCACCGGGGTTTTTAGGAAAGTATACACGACATATTTATTGCCCTCTAAATTCTATGGATACACTTCATATCGAGTTAACGGAGGCAATAATCATTATATGTTGGATCATTTTCTCCTTATTTTTCCCACAGGGTTTGAAGGAGTTTTACCAACATATCCTACACTACTCCTCACATTTTTCCCACAGGGTTTTTGGAGGAGACTATTTTAAGATGATGAAGATTTACATCGACAAGCATAGATTAGGGGGAGTGTTAGAATTTAATTCAATGAGGAAATCTCTACTTGTAACTGCTCGTGGAAATCCCACGATTGGAACCGTCGTGTGCGGTTATCCCTGGAGCGTCGCCTCCAGGAACCGACATACTCACGTCGTTCCATCCCCTATATATATGTACATCATCTTCAATGAATAAAGACTACAGTTTCATTCTCTCGTTTTGCTCTCTCGATTCCTACTCGAAACACTCATAAGATGGCCGTGGTAGTCCTCTCTGCGATGGGGAAGACTGTAACACCTGACATACCCCCTTGGCCGCAATTGAGTGATGGGCTGCTGGCTTGGGCTCGGCTCAACGGATCAAGGCTCGAAGGGGAGGGGATAAAGAGAACATGACGTCAACAGGAGAGGCATCGAACAGAACCTGAACCAGGTCTCCGTCTCCTACCTCTGTCTCTCTGTTACAAAGACCACCAATAATCCCCTCTCGGAGTCCCGGTACAGTATTTGAGCTCTGTGGAAACTTTCGGATTTTTGGTAGCTCCGCCTCCATTCTGTCTGTGCTGAATGTGCTTGGTTGTTTGACCGTGTTAGGCCAGAGAAAGGACCGTGAGCTGCGGCGCCCCGAAGGTGTCCGATATATACGAGGTACTTAAATGTCATGAAGGAGCTTCATCTTAGGTGTCTTGATTTTATAATTCCCTCGCTGCTTATGAGCTGGTTTGGAGTGTGCAAATCCTGATTTTTTGTTTGTCTGCTCTCCTCAGGACGATTGATGGCTTGGATTAGATAGCTCGATAGTTTCAGGTATGTTACTGTGTTTTTTGTTTTTAATTCCAAATCAATACTTGTTCAGTTAGTTGTTCTTTAAAAATCAACACAAAAGTTGTCAAGGCTGACTTCCCCCTTTGGGATGACCCACTGATAAAGCAGGCTGAGTTTTCTAATTACTCCCTCAGCCATCCCATAAAGCTATACTCTCTTTGGCCTTACCTAGCTTAATTTACCAGACCAAAGTCACGGAGACGTTACATTTATGTTCTATGATTTTCAGATTACGGTAGACTTTTCTATTTGACTTTTGATGGATTTTCAATTTTCCGTGTTCCTTTTCTATGCCACCAGCTGCAAGGAGGTGTACGAATGCAATGATGCACCTCATATTTGATAGTTCTTATCGGCAAATGCAATGATCTACGTATGTACCAATACCATAAGTCGGTATATTTTCATTTCAATCTTGCCACTGTAAGAGTTCTTTGCTGCTTGCGGAAGCGTGATGGGAATTGTGGTGATTTCAGTGATTCAGTATTCATTTGTACGATCTGTCAAAATAAAATTTTTAGGGATTATTTCTTCAGATTATTTTTTGTGCAAAAAGCCTGCATGATATTCACCAATTCAACTACGTTGATTGTTTCTGCTACACTGAAACTCTTGACTTTCAGATTCTCAATTTAGGCGAGTGTAACATTGGAGTGAGAACAATTTTCACTGGAATTCCGAAGATCTTTTTTCTAAATTGGCAAAAAATCACATCAGAGTTTATTTTTGGTATTGTTCCATCTAAAAGGTAGGCTTGTACCTCATCTTATCATCCCATTATCAACAAAAAATGGTAATATTTGTTATTCATAGATTTTCACCATGTGGGTTTTCAAGCCTAGACATACTTTTTTTTGCGAAAAGGACACTGGTATTAAAAGAAACACCGAACCGTACAAAACACCTCAACAAAATAGAAAATTACAACGAGATCCTTGAGATGCCCTTCATCTTCAACCTCCAGACCGTGTCGACGGCGCGCCGCCGCTGCCGCTCCTCGCTGAGCCGGCTTGACGTTGTTGGTTGCGGACGGGAAGTCGCCGAACGGGTCAAGAAGACCACATCCGTCCCGGTGCCGAAAAAGAAGGATGAACCGCCGATGAAGCTCCACGACGATCCGGAGATCGTCACCGCCAGAAAAAGCCCTTGAGAAACACACCACTCTCACAAGCTTGTCGACGTCGCCGCCGAGATGGGACTGAAACCGGGGATATCTTATTGAAAGAGACGACGTCGTCACCATCAGAACGCCAATCCAACAAACCTTGACAAGAAAACCAGAAAACGGAGCCCTCCCGTCGACGAGGGCCGAGATCCACCGCGCCTCCATGGCCCGAAGGCCACAGCAGCGAGGCAGAGCAACGGCGGCGCCGAGGGAGGCTGGAGATCTGGCGTCGCGACTTGAGATCTGATCGCCTCTCTTAGGCGACAGAGACGAAGCGGTACGTGACCTAAGCCTAGACATACTTAGTATGCTATGCCATCTTAAAATATGGAACTATACTTATTATACTACTTCGTTTGCATGATATGGGGCAAGCGTCAATCATTGATGCTCAATCCTCGCCCTTCATTTATATCTGCATTCATGGGTCAAGATATGCATGCTTTGATGGGTGTCGCCTCCATGGACTGCTAAGTCTGTCTGGCCTGGAGGATGGCGGTTAAATCAGTTGCTTAAATTAGTTCTACTGTTTTACAAAGAGCCAGTTCTTAGAATAATCACTATGGTAGAACATAATGGTTTGAATGGCTAAGAATTGAACTTGGCCATAATCAGTTGTTAATTTCCGAAGTAAAAGAAATAATTCCCCTTGTACATGGCCCTAATTATTTGATGACATTAACTCGATCTGTCTATGGAAGTGACCATCAAGCAAGTCATGGGGCCTATATGTGCGTGAGGCTACACCGACAATTATGTTATGTCAAATCTACCGAGAATCCAATATTTCACAAGGAAGTTGGAGCAGACCAACAGATAGAATAGAAATGCATCTGAGCAATCAGGTCTATCTTATAGGAAGATCATCTCCGCAGTAATGCCACACCGCGGACTGCCTACAGAAGAAGGGGTGGCCGCATAATGCATCTTGCGTGTTTTGCCTCTCCGAGCAAGAAACTACACTTCACCTGCTTGCAACTTGCCCGATCGCCATCAGGTTGTGGAGAAAGTTGATCACGACGGCAGCGCTGCCCTCAAGCCTTGCTCCGGCCGTCGACACAAACAGCTTGACGGACTGGTTAACTAGCACCAGCAACGCGCAACCAGCAAATAGAAGAAAAAGGGTTACGCTGGTACATTTAACGTGGTGGTCGTTGTGGAAAGAGCGTAACTCAAGAATTTTTCAGAACACTGCTGCTCCTCTAAACAGAATTCACGCAGGGATTATCGATGAAGCTAAACTGTGGAAAGAAGCTGGTAGATCAGGCGCCGCTGACCTGCTGTGCAGACCGCGGGAGCCAGACTAGCTGTTGTTTGCTAACGCAGCTGTAGTTGTACTTCTAGACTAGTTTTTTTTACTGTTTTTGGTTCGTGTACTTCTTGTACTCCTCTTCTACATGCAATAAGAAAAGCAGGCTCGACTGCCTTTTCGTCAAAATCTCCGCAGTAGAGGTTCGTGAACAATCGTAAATTTTACTTGAAAGTTAAAAGCCATACATAATATTGTTTGGTGGACCGGATATTGGTAGACAGTATACACCACAGTACTAAACACAGTGAAATTGAGCAGGTGACCGGCATAAGCTGGCTGCAGGCAGACGTTGGAGCCATGTCCAGGGACATGGGCTCTACCAAGGTGACACTCCTATGGGCCAGCAGAAGGTACTCTAACTTGCGATTTCTCTTCTTCCTTTTGAAATGGTTTGACTTGTGTTTCGCTGTGCTGCACAGAAATTGGCGCTTCGTCTGCCAGTAGCCAACACACCAACGACACATCGACGACACCCAGGTGTTGCTGTTTGTTTTGCCATGTTGGATGGAATGTCTCCATAGTTCTGCCCATGTTTCTGCTGTTACTTTCAGCAGGGAAAAAATAGGTCTGACGTTAACTAGACATTCATCTGTGCACAACTAAATTGTACTCCGTATTTATCATTACCGCAATATGTGTTTAGTTCAGCTTGGAGCTGAGACGTTGATCTGGTAGGAGTTGATCTTTATAACTATTTAGGGCGATATGTTCTAGTATGTTACATTTAGATAGTCCTGATTATTTTGAAATATCAGACTCAATGTTGATGTATCCAATTATATGACTGGCATGTTAATCCGGCAGACTCCATGTATCAGACCAACAACACTTGCCCACCAATTCAATGGATGGCATCAGTCTCTCAGTTTTGCAATAATGAAATATTGAGGCAAAATTTCCATATATGATGAACAACTCAAGGCTTGGTCGACAGAATGTTCGTCGGTGGGCTAGATGTTCCAATGGTGAGATGGCATGATTTATTTTATTCTTAATAGTTGTAGTTCAAGGTTCTGCCCTTGTCCATTTTTATTATGCTTTATGTTTTTTCTAAATGGTTGCCCCTAACAGATTATGTTGCCACGTGCATTCTTTGGTCGCTTTAAAGACAAACTTAAATGTTGTGTATCCATTTTGGACTCTATTATTATACAACTATCAAAAGAGAGGTATTCACTTTGTGTAACGAAGCACTAAAAATAGCACAACCTGCCCTGAATTCAGATAAATATTTCTGGCACCTTAGTTACCCGGCCGGTATTCCAAGAAGCCATGACATGTGATTTTTTTTGTTTTGAAAATCATTACAAGAATTTTGTTATCCTGTCCCAATGTTCAACATAATGATAGTAAGTTCAGTTTTTAGTTTTATGCTTTTAGGAGATGGTGAAAAATTGGTTCATCTGGTTTGCACGGCAAGTTTTCTCTACTCCACCCCACACTTATAAAATTTTCAGGTGGAATCTTCGTGATAATAACATATACTGCTTGTGAAGGATTAGTTGTGAGATGAGGAAAAAATTTCTACTACATCAACTCAAGTACCATGCAAATGAAGCGCAAGATAATATTACCACTGATGCGCAAGAATAGCTTAAACATGTCAATAAAGTATATCTTAGTTAATAAAGAGATGTGGTTTTGGATCTTTACTTTTTGTACACATGACATTAATTATGCAAAGCGATACTTTTATTTGTTGGAATACTATATGGCTATATTTTATATGCACATGGATATTTACATATATTCAATTTTTACACTTGCAACACAAAAAAGACCGTTGGAAACCACGTGCCGTACAACCCTTACCTCTTGCGGATGTCCGACTGCTACATCAACGTGGAGGTGTGCTCCAGCATAAAGGCTGTCAAGTACCTATACAAGGGCCACGATCGGACTTCGTTCAATATCGACATCCTAGACTCCCAAGGTAACATAGACGAGATCAAGAGATTCGTTGATGCGAGGTGGATTACTCCACCAGAGGCGATGTGGAAATTATTCGGCTTCACCATTTGTGAGAACCACCCTGCGGTCCTACAGCTATCGCTACATCTCCCGAACATGCACATGGTTAGGTTCAACGAGGAAGAGAACCTGAATGACGTCGTCGCCAGTGAGGACGCATAAAAGTCTATGTTGACAGAGTATTTGGTGGCTAACCAGAAGCACGTGTGGGCTCGAGATATTCTATACAAGGACTTTTCGGGAAGGTTCACATGACAAAGAATAAAGCACCGGAAGAAAAAGGGAACTGGTTACCAAGTAGGCCGAATCGTATCAGCCAATCCTGCCGAGGGGGAGCGGTACTTTCTGAGGGTGCTTTTAAACCACGTGGCAGGATCAAGGTCCTTCGAAGACCTGAAAACCGTGGACGGTGTGCTATGTGATACCTTTCGTCAGGCCACCGAGAAGAGGGGTCTCATCGAGCAAGACAACACGCTCGACGAGTGTCTTACTGAGTCAGAGCAGTGGGCCATGCCTGTTTCGCTCAAGAGGCTCTTCGTGACAATCTTGGTTTTGTGTGAGCCTAGGGATGTGCGCGGTCTTTGGGATAGGCACCTTCAGACGATGTCTGACGACTACAGGCGAAGGCACACGTGCCCAATCATGGTGGAGCAGATGGTGTTGCTTAACATCAGGGGCATGCTACAGTCAATGGGCAAAGACATAGAGTTAGGGAGGTCATCGAGGAAAGAACTATTGAGATTGACGAGGATCCCGCATCTGTGGCATCCTCACTCAATCCTGAGCAGAGGCTTGCATATGACGAGATAGTGGCAGCAGTTGACGGTAACGACGGGGGCGTATTTTTCATCGATGGCCTGGGAGGCACGGGGAAGACCTTCCTATACAGGTCGTTGCTCTCTAAGGTTCGACACGAGAGAAAGATCGTGGTAGCCACAGCGACGTCGGCTGTTGCCACGTCCATCATGCTTGGAGGAAGGACCGCCCACTCGAGGTTCAAGATCCACTAAACCTTGAAAAAGGGGCATCGTGCAACTTTAGCAAGCAGAGTGGGACTGCCAAAAGCTACTAAGGATGGCTTCACTCATACTATGGGATGAAGGACCGCCCACTCGAGGTTCAAGATCCACTAAAGCTTGAAAAAGGGGCATCATGCAACTTCAGCAAGCAGAGTGGGACTACCAAAAGCTACTAAGGATGGCTTCACTCATACTATGGGATGAGGCCACCATGACGAAGCGACAAGTGATTGAGGCGCTGGACAACAGCATGTGGGACATCATGGGACGACGATACCGGCCTTTCGGAGGAAATACTGTCGTGTTCGGTGGAGACTTCAGGCAGGTGCTTCCGATAGTCAGGAAAGGGTCATGGGGTCTGGTTGTCGACGCGTCCTTATTTTCATCATGGTGTTCAGGATAATGTAAGTGAATTGATCTGCAGGAACTTGTCAGGTTACTTAGTTTTTAGTTTCATGCTCTCGCTGGATGGTGAAAAGTTGGTCCATCCAGTTTGTACCGTGAGTATTCTCTATTGCGCATTCTTACAACTTAAACATGATTTTTTTAGGTAATTAACATATTTATATTCCTCGTGCAGGATGGTTATGAGATGAGGAAAATGTTTTTGTTGTATCTGCTCAAGTATCATGCAAATGAAGTCGAAGACAACATTCTAGATGGTGTTGAGAATATCTTAAGCGTATAAATAGATACCATATTTGGCAGCATAGGCGATGATTCAAATTGTTGCTTCTTTTGTACACATGACGTAAAAATATAAGTACAGATTTTAGCTTGTTGGATTATGATGTGCTATCTTATCTATGTACATTAATATTTACTTGTATTAAATGTTAGATTGTGAAAGAAAAAATTACCCGTTGCAACGCACGGCCATTCAACTAGTCTAAATATAAGATCTTTTAGGTCTCTCACATGTTTACTACGGACCTAAATGAGTGAACATACAAGTTAAAACATATCTAGACAATTTCCATCTATGCTTTCTTGCACTTGTTTGTGTTCAAAGATTGTCTAGGAGGGAGTGAGGATTCCATGTTGTGCACACTATATTGAAATACAAATCCTTATTGTGCACGTACCTTGGGGAGTTCCCTCTTGATTATTAGAACACTTGGTTGATCTTATCATAATATCTTCTTACGTTCTATTGGTTTTTCGGATCCTTTGATTGGCTACTTCTCTTGTCGAAGTATCTTTCAATTTGTTTTTCTTTTGCAATCTTTGGATCCTCAATATAGTTTGATCTCCTTTCCAACTATTCGTCATTGTATATGTGCATTTGATTTCACTCATATTATGAGAAATGCACACATTATGGGAGAGCTCTTCCTATATTGGCCTTCTAAATTTTCCCTCCCATTTCGACAATCGATTCCAATGGGGGAGAAGTTTAGAGGGTTTAAGGGAATATGGTTTTGTTCTTTGTTCTCTTGCATCCTTGCTTATTGTGTTGCATGGTTGCTTAATTCATTATATAAATTTCTCGTAAAAGGGATTGTCATCAATTACCAAAATGGGGGAGATTGAAAGTGCATGTGTTGCCCCATGCGTGGTTTGGTAATTAATGACAATCCTTATGGACTAATGTTTGCATTGAGATATTCTTGTAGATCTTGTCCATAGGAAAAGATTGGAGTTCATGTGTTGGACTCTAGAAGATTACATGATGATCAATGCTCTATTCAAGGTTTATATGAAGAATGGTCATGTGTAGAGTTGAGCATACTGCAAGTATGTCTTGAAGGATTCAAGACATCATCTTTGTGAAACGGAGCTTAGCGAGGCTCTACCATAATGGTGTATGGGGGAGCATTTGGAGAAGTCTTCATCAAGCATGTGCTAGCAAGCACAATCAAGAAAGGTGTTCCAACTTGAGGGAAACAAGATCGTCATCATCTAGCTCAAGTGGAATGCTCAAGGCAAAGGTATGATCTTGATAGGGTTTCTATTTTACCGGTCTCATGTTGTTAGTTTGGAGACCGGGTTATAGGATAGACGGCGTACTATCAAGAGGGGCTCTCAAGTGAGTAACTTGATCGTATCTTTGTGGAGAGCTCAAACCTTTGCATATTTGGCATATCATCTTTCTTGGTTCTTATTTGGACTTTATCCATGTGAGAATTTAGAGCTTGTGTTCATCTCCATACCAAGCTCTAGTTCATCAAAAACGGATTTCATTTGAATATCTTTTGGTGTTTTTTTTTTATGTTGGAGGTTTTACCGGTTCGTCTCTTGTAATGAGGTCAAACTCTCCTCTTGTGTTATCCTCCTCACATGATGGACTATGATGTGTATATGCATGATCTTTTAGTGCTTGTGATTATCTTCAGAGCAAGCCCAAGATCATAGAAAACGGAGTCCGGATGAAAAACTTGTTGCGTTTTCATGTTGGAAATATTATCGATTTATCCTTGAGGAAAGTTCCACACCTTCCCATGTGTGGCAACTTAACTCTATTTATGGTTCTTAATATTTCCATTTTTTGTAGGAAAGCTCTTGCCACTATCTTTCCAACAAAATTGGTTTCATCCCATTTGGAGTTTTCTCGCAAAAGTTATGGGTGTTACAATTTCGGGTTCTGGGTGGCCAGCCCCCAGGCCGGCCTGGTCGGCTCCCAGGCCGGGCGCCTCTACTGGGTGGCCAGCCCCCAGGCCAGCCTGGCCGGCTCCCAGGCCGGGCGAGTTGGGCCCCCAGCCGGCCCAGGCCGGTTCCCAGGCCGGGTGCCTCGGCTGGGTGGCCGGCCTCCCTGCACTGCCCAACGGGCAGATTTTTGAGGGGACCTATTTAAGGGGTTTTCTTCCCCAATGGTTCTCTAATCTCTTGAGCTCGTTTTCCCCCTCTCTCTCCTCCATTGTTGACCTTTGGAAAAGCTTGCCTACCTCCCAATCCCTCCCATGATTCTTGCATATCTTTGAGGGAAAGTGAGAGGAGATCTAGATCTATATTTCCACCAATCCATTCCACCTCTAAGTGAGGGGAACCTAGTTGATCTTGATCTTGGAGTTCTTGGTGTTTCTCCTCCATTGTTCTTCCTCTCTTATTCCCCCATAAGTATTTGTTGCTTTGTTGGAATTTGAGAGTGAAGGATTTGAGCACTTGTACTCTTGCCATTGCTTTGTGCATCGGTTTGTGCTCTCCACGAGGATTCGTGAAAGTTGAAAGTTTGTGAGCTTGTTACTCTTGGGTCATTGGACCCTAGACGGCTTTGTGGTGGTTGAGACCTTTTGTGGTCACTTGTAGCCGTTCGGGAGCCCCCAATCCAGTTGTGGGTTGTGCCTCGGATTGTTGTTGTAAAGGCTCCGAATTCCGCCTTGAAGGATTCCGATAGTGGAAGGTGAACCAATCCTTTGTGGTGCGGTTCATCGGAAAATAGGGTGAGCCTTTGTGGCGTTGAGATCGACCTTTGTGGTGCCTCACACCTCTCCAACGAGACGTACTCCCCTAAAAGGGAGGAACTCGGGAATACATCCTCGTCTCCGCGTGCCTCGGTTATTTCTATACCCGAGCTCTTTACTTATGCACTTAACATTGTGATAGCCTTCGTGCTTGAAGTATTCTTTTGCTATCACCTTGTTGCTTGTCTTGCTTAGCATAAGTTGTTGGTGCACATAGGTGAGGCTAATATATTTAGCTTGTTGGCTTGTTAATTTAAACACCTAGTTTTATTCCGCAATTATCAAGGCTAAACCGGAAAAGTTTTAATCGCCTATTCACCCCCCTCTAGGCGACATCCTTGTCCTTTCACATGGTGCATTACTTTTACATGACACAAATAACAAACCATGATTCTTTGCCTTCTATTGTTGCAATATCTATTTTGAATAAAAATGTTGTAGTTGACTTGCAAAACAGAAATAAACTTTACAATTAACCTTACCAAGCAAAAGCAGGCAGAAAGCAACTAGTTTAGTTTTTCGTTATTACGATATTATGCGAGTGGTTTCTTAGACATCATTCGAGAGTCGGCGCAATTTGTTTATCACACGGGTGTAGTGGTTTGGAAAATCACCCAGAACATAAGTTTGCTAAAACGAAAACTCGGGGTCCCAAAAGCTTTTATGTGCACCTGGAGACGCAAAAAGGAAAAATACCCAGACATAATGCCATCAACAATGCAAGGTACTTAGGGAGATGATTAGAAGAAATAACCGGTTTCTAGTCAAGTACCAGTGCTTACACTAGTTTATCATATAGCAGTTGGTCTAAGGGCAAGGGTTCAAAGTTGGAATTTTGTATGAATATGAATCCTATGTGCATTTAATGTGATCAATCTATGGAGTTGACCGTGGCGGAGCATGACCATCATGAAAGGACGGGTCGACTAGACTAAACTGGGCCAAATTGAGCAAGTGTGCCAACTATTGCAAAGAATTTAAGGCCTTAATATATCTAATGAGCCAAAAATATCCCACTAATCTTGTTTTTAGTTTTGAAAGACTGGGCTATGGACTAATATGGTCCCCAATGAGATAAAATGTTGTTTACTTATGTACTTTGTGCCTATGCGAAATAGGTGTGGGCGTTCTTTAACATCTCGAACCCTAAGCTGGCGTCCGCTGACCTTCATGTGATCTCCATATGTGCATGGTGGAATCAAACTTCCAGATGTGTCACCAAGTCTGCTAGCAAGACGAATGTGGTTGTCGCCTGCTATGATGTTTGGTACGTCTAGAGAGGGTAGTAGGACAGGAAAGTTCAAATTGAGCTCGAGCTACTTGTAACTCTTTTTAAAAAATCGAAATCTGCACTTTTTAGTTTCATAAAATCATGAAAAAAATCCCATGTGTAGATAGTGTCGAGATCTACAACTCGGGCTACACAAAAAGAGCAAAAAAATCCCATATGTAGATATTTTTATCGAGTCCACAATACAATGAATTTTGAGTTGAAATTTTGCACACTTTAGATCATATCACTATTTATATCTGAGATTTTTTCCATTTTTTGAAACTTTAAAATGCAAACTTTGATTTTTCAAAAAACAAGTTACATGTAGCTCGGGAGCCAAAACGCCTTCCAGGGCAAGGTATTGGTGCTTCTTACCTTGCCGCTTTTTTTGTGACGACTTTTTATTTTGGATGCTGCATATCGTGGATGACCTGTTAGTTTTTGGTTTGTTCTAATAGTTTCCTTGGGGCAGTTCTGGTTTTGTTTTCTCCTAGCCACACATTCTTATCAACGAAAAGGAGAGCTCCTCTCGTTTAGGCACAAAAGATAAAGTTTTATCTGGAGTTGTATTATGCCGAAATACACAAAGTACTCTATAAAACTGTAAATACATGTAAGCTAGAAGCTAAGTAGAAAAGCATGATTATCACAATCCATCTTAGTGACAAACGGAGCCTTGAGAACATGCTGTAAAACATAGCTATCACAAAGCAATCTACTCACCACAACATAAGCAGAAACTCACGGGAGTGGTGTTTTGGCTCCCATGTGCATATGCACCCTTTATTTAAAATGCATTTTCCACATATTTTGAAATGTCAAAAATTTGGGAAAAAATGTTCGCCCATAGATCTTAACATGTTATGTGTTCACAAAGTCGTTTCACGAAAGACCGATATTTTTTGTGGATTGTATAAGAAAGACAAAATTTGGTGATAAAATAAGGCTTTTCACGACACTTTTTTTTGTCTTTTTTACACAAGGCACAAATTATATCGGTTTTTGGTGAAACGACTTTGTGAACACGTATAATGTGAAGATATATCCGCAAAATTTTTGTTCAGATTTTTTTGACATTTCAAAATATGTTTTTCAAATACCGGGTGCATATGCACCTGGGTGCCAAGTGAATTTCCGGAAACACACATCTTACTTAATACTACATGTCATGACATGTCTAATCTTACACGATATGCACCCGGGTGCCAAAGTGAATTTCGGAAACACACATCTTACTTAATACTACATGTCATGACATGTCTAATCTTACACGTGCTGAGAACAGGAATATGCAATACAAATTGTTCCAGGATGATTCGGTTCTTTGCCGTAATTGTGAGAAAAACTAAGTCATGATGTTAGACTTAATGGATAACTTTATTTGAAACACCATGGAAAGTAATATATACACACATTTGTCTATGGTTCTTATTCTAGGAATTCAACTATTTCTATAAAAAAGAGCTATGGAATTCAACAGTTTCTTCAATTTTGTGTGAAACCAGTAGAACAACAACAGTGTCAGGCAAACAGCAAACTGGCAAAACGCAGAAATCCTGGAGAAGGATCTCGGCAAAACGAAAACCAACCAAACTATTGTGCCGTTTCGAAACTTTCCTCCCCTCCCTTCCTCTGCTCTGCTCCCCTGTCTCGTCCGTCCAGGATTCAAATCCCCGCCGACGCCATCACCGCCAACCGCGAGCAGCCCTAGCCGCCGCGGCGCCGCCCCGCAATTCTCGGCCGTTCCCGCGCCGCGGAACCCTAAATAAACCCTAGCGCCCCATCGCCACAGCCGCCGCCTCGATGGACTTGTACTCTGACGACGACGACTCGGACTTCGAGTTCGACGAGGGCCTCAAGGAGGACCTGGACCTGGTCCGCCGCTCCTGCAGCATCACCGGCACCGACCCCGTCGCCCAGGTCTCCTCCTACCTCGCCGCCCCCGCGGCCACAACGGGGGCGGCGCCGGTTGATGGCTTGTCGGACGAGGATGAGGAGGACGAGGACCTGGCCCTCGTCCGCAGCATCCGGGCGAACCTCCACCTCAACAAGTCCTCGCCCTCCTCACCGCTCCCCTCCTCCCCGCGCCCGATCTGCGTCTGGCCGCCGTCCGACACGGACGACGACGACCAAGACGACCTCGAGACGCTCCGAGCGATACAGCGCCGCTTCTCGCACTACCACTCCGGTGAGTCCACTCGCGATCCGGTCCCTCCGATTCCAATTTGGAAGCACCAGGTGAGTGTTTTCGGCTTGTCTTTGCGATTCCGTCGTGTATAAACCTGATCTAGGATGCATGATAGTGCCTGGTAATCCGAATTAAATTTTAGACAAACATCTGAAAACATTGAGAGACTTGCAGCTGAATTGTGATCAAATTATTCAGTGCATTTTGTTCTGGTACAAAAGAATGGTTGGATTGACATTAATTAATTATTACAGTACTTCTGGTATTTGCACTTTCTGAAATTTATCGATATTGATTTTTATAAATGCCAGTAACTAAAGCGTGCTGCAGTTCTAGTAACTTTTATCAACCTTAAGTTGGAATGCCAAACTATGGGCTGTGCTACACATTATGTGGTGTTATCCTGAAGTTCTCCGTCTGTTCTATTGAAGGCACATATACCAGTAGTATAATTGGGAACTCAGCATATGTGATGTTTGCATAATTCTTAAACTAGGTCAAAAGTAGATATGTCGATAGATAAAGAGGTCCTTAGTCTTTATTTACCTACTGCAGGCACCTCCTCTGGGCGACTGGAGGGCATGAAAAACGAGACAGCAAAGGGAGGGGACGATGAATTTATTGCACATCAACCTAGCGAAGAGGATTTAATGAAGCAAAATTCAAAGGCTCCCACTCAAACTGGGTTCCCAAAAGCTGCACTGTTGCTAGTGGATGCTCTCAAGAAGAACAGAGCATGCCAAAAGTTTATTAGAAGGAAAATGATTAACATTGAAGCAAAGATTGAAGTGAATAAGGATCTTAGGGATCGTGTCAAATGTCTTATGGATTATCAGTTAAGCTGCAAAAGATCATTTGGCAAAATTTTGTGCCAGAAAGTGGATCCTCGTGTTCGGTTGATTTCCTCCCAAAAACTAAGAATACAATCTCCAACGGTAATAATAAACATCGGCATTTACGAATGTGTTTTTTTATGTTAGATGACATATATGTTAAAGATGTATGTACATCCACTTCTTTTTTTGCATAAGATTGGTATAAATATCAACAGAAAAAGATGAATAGGTTTGGTATTCTAGTGTAAATCGACACGGCATGTGTTGACAGCCACTTTTATGTTGGTGGTTCATGTATGGCATACTTACTTTACTTGTATTTTTCGCTGCTCTCTCTAGGCCATGTTCCCCAAGATTATATGATTGCTTGATTAATAGAAAAAGCAATATGAAATAGCATACGTTTAGGTTTCTGGTGGTCATCCTCAACATAGATTATGTATGAATCAGACTCAGTTAGCAGTGTATGTATCTAGTATATGATTAGCTGTTGATTTGCAATTATGTTGTGATATTTTATTTATGCTGATTAAATTACTTCAATCCTTTTCATGTGAAGATGTATATATTTTGTGGAATTTTACTGAATTTCTCTTTTATCACACTTAAATCAATTTATTTATTAGATCAAATCTGGATGTATTGTCCCTACTGTACACGTACATATTCTCCTTCTGTTGTACGGACAATTTTTTCCTTTCATGTTTGAGAATGGTACACAAAACCCATTAGCTTGCAGACCATCGGAGTTTCTTTAGTCACATTTTGCTTTGTCATTGGGCGGGCATGATTGTCAATTGTTTAGCATTCTAAACTTTTTAGGAACATATAACATTGCACTTACAAAGGAGTATTCTGTTCATGCAGAGTAGACACAGGATGTCTGCATTACTTCTTGGCCCTGCTGAGAACCTTCATGTTTCAAAGTATAAAATGGTACTGAAGCAATTCCCGATGTCGCTACAGAAGCAATCATGGTCAGATATGGAGAAAGACAAACTTGCTAAGGGAATAAAGCAGCAGTATCAGGAAACATTGATTAAGGAGTCAATGAAGAATGCAAGGTTTATCGAATTTCGAGCATCGATTTTAAATCACGACTTAATACCGCATTGAACAACCTATTATCATAGTTTCTCAACTATTCGTACACTTGAAGAGGACCCCCTTTTCAAAACTGAAACAATACATTGTCATGCTTTTGTGTAAGTTTTGTAGTCATCCTGTTTCTCCATGATGCAGTCTGTTAGCTCGTTGTTTCTCACGATGTAGTATTTTTCATTTTTCTTTGATGAGATTCTATCAGTTATGAATTGGATAGGCTTCTGACTAAACTATCTATAAATTACAAATTGGCAGTTTTTGGCATCTATCCTTTTGTGCCACTGGGGTATTTATTTTCCACAAAAGAATGTGGGTCAGATGCTAAATTATGAATTTTATTGTAATTTTACTTGCCTTCTGCTAGACGATTCGATCATGAAATCATTGTTCTGCTTTTTTCTTGTTCTGCAGTTCCACCGGTGACTTTAGAGCTGTAGATATGGCGTATGCACTGACCAGCACTGCGAGCAATTCTGAGGTGACTCCTGAAATTCTCCGGTCAATCTTGCCATTAGTAAATTGGGACCACATTGCTGCTATGTATCTGCCTGGTCGATCCGGAGCTGAATGTGAATCAAGGTACTTTCCCTGTAAAAATATATAATTTTCTTTTAGCCCATAGAGCAATTCCCATGCCATTAAGTACTAGTACTATTATTTACCATTTCCTGATATTGTTATGTTTCTGTAACATGTGTTGTATCTACGTTTCTTGGTCATTCCTAATACAGAAAACTGTAATTTTATTCATCTAGGTGGCTAAACCTTGACGATCCACTGATTAATCACACTGCCTGGACTGCATGTGAGGAGAAAAGACTTTTACTGACTGTCCAAGAAAAAGGGATGCACAACTGGATTAACATTGCGGTTGCGTTGGGTACGCAGAGAACACCTTTCCAATGCCTTGCTCGTTATCAACGAAGTCTTAATCCCCACATATTGAAGAGGGTCTGGACAAAAGAGGAAGATCTTCAACTTCTAGCTGCTGTCCAAACTTTTGGTTGTAACTGGCAACTTGTATCAGCCAGTCTGGATGGTCGCATTGGCAATCAATGCTCAAACAGGTAATATTCTTGGATTTGTCTTTCAGAATGCGTATTGTCAAACATATGTGATTGCGTTTTCTGGTATGGCACATTTGTTATCACTCTATTTATTATGGTTACCTTTTCTAATGGTATTTAATCCCATAGTAATCTTACGTGGATAATATCTTACTTTCGTTGGTTGGGATATATTTGAAATACCCTTTTACATTGAACTTTCCTAGGTGGAGGAAAACGTTGCTCCCTGAAAGGACAAGGGTGGGGAGATGGTCTGAGGATGAGGACAAGCGCCTCATTGTATCTGTCAAGCTTTTTAGGTCTGGCAGCTGGAATAAGATTGCTCAATTTGTTCCTGGCCGCACACAAAGTCAATGCAGCGAAAGGTAACATAGTAGTTTTACCATGTCAGTTCAATCTTTATGGTTTGATGGTGATTCTAATTTTTTTTCTCATTAAATAGGTGGCGTAATGTTCTTGATCCAGATATAGATCATGGGGAATGGCGGCCTGAGGAGGATTCCAAGTTATTGGCTTCCGTCCACGAGATTGGTGCCTGCTGGTCAAAAATTGCCGGGGCTATGATTCCTCACCGTACTGATAATATGTGCATGAGGTAAAGCTAATTTTTTAGATTGTACATGATTTTATAGATCGATAACCGCTTCATGACGTGGACATACTTCATTGCTGATAGTTATGCCGTTTTTAACTGCAGGCGATGGAAAAGACTGTGTCAAGATGAATTACCTTTGGTTATAGCGTCCAATCAAGTAAAGAAATCTATTTTTCAAACCAACTTTGTTGATAGAGAAACCGAGCGACCTTCAATTGGTCCAAGTGATTTCCCATCACTTGTGTACTCCAAAGTTGACAGAAGTGATGAGAACACTGCAAGGTACAGTTAATGTATTGCAACACTTTTCGAATAATAAAAATATTTTAGTTTTTGCTATGTTCTGTTCCTCATAAGTCACAATGTTTCAGTGATCAAGTCAAGAAGTCTCAGAAACGGTCTAGAAGATCATGCGAGGATGACCTGTCAGATAACGACCCTCTAAATGTGCTGATGTCGCTGCTGTAAAAACTAACATGAGGAAATCAAGGAAAAAATCATCTGGGTATAGCTTATAACATTGCATATGCTATTTATTGAATTTCATTCCCTTTTGCCTTCTCAGTGGTCACTAGTTTGTTTCGTCCTTGCTTTTATAGAAGTGGACCTAAAAACCAAACTGGAGAGGATATAACAGTGTCTGATAGTGCCAACAATTCTTCTAGTGGCTACAGCAAAGCTAGGAGGAGGAAAGGTACCACTGATAACAGTATGGCGGTGCAAAAGAGAATGAGGGGATCAATCTCTGTTGATAATGAGGCCACCCTAGGTATACTTGAGAGCCCTATTGGTGTTAATAATGAGGCACCAACGAAACAAACAAGGGGCACTAGTTCTGTTGGTAAAGAAGTCACAGCTAAAAAGAGAATGAGGGGATCAATCTCTGTTGATAATGAGGCCACCCTAGGTATACTTGGGAGCCCTATTGGTGTTAATAATGAGGCACCAACGAAACAAACAAGGGGCACTAGTTCTGTTGGTAAAGAAGTCACAGCTAAAAAGAGAATGAGGGGATCAATCTCTGTTGATAATGAGGCCACCCTAGGTATACTTGAGAGCCCTATTGGTGTTAATAATGAGGCACCAACGAAACAAACAAGGGGCACTAGTTCTGTTGGTAAAGAAGTCAAGCTAAAAAGAGAACAGGGGCCTCTGTGTCTGTTGGCAACAAGGGAGCTGTCAAAAAGAAAATGAGGGGCTCTATCTCTGTTGGTGATAACAGAGCAGTCAAAAACAGGATGAGGGGTTCAATCTCTATCGACAATCAAGGCAGCACCGTGAAAAGGAAGAGAATAACAAGGTAAAATGCCGTGGCAAAAACAATTTCTCAATAGTGCGTTACACCATCTGTATCTGTTTTCCTCGTAGGTTTTCATTGATATCAACAGTATCCTTTACTTCTTTTGCACAGGAAAGCAGCCAAGGATAATTCAACGACAGATGGTGTGGTGAATGCTTGCGAGTTGGACCTTCCAAGTGGGCCTTCTGAAGCTTCTGCAGAAAGAGACACTGATACTGAAAATTTGAACAAGGCGAAGCGGAAGTCTACAGCAAGGTAGTTCATTCTCCTATTCACATTTTTTTTACATGGGCCTATTTCTGTCAAATGTCAATGAGGTGATGTGTGTCTAAATTTCTTGATCTTTCGCTTACAGACCCAAGCAGATAAACTTGACAGAAAGGACTGCCGACGAATATTCACGCCTTGCTGATTGCATATCCTTTGCCCGTGGAAATGGAACCAGCAGGAACACCAGGTACTTACAATAATAGTTCACTTCTACTTAATTGGAGTTCACTTCATGCAAAAAGCCCTCCTTATGGTTGATGAGGCAAAATAACTAGATTGGTCCTTCGGTCAGCCCAACCTGCCAAGCTTGAATCTGTAAATTTAGTTTCCAATTTTCAGTTCCAGTGTTAGGCCACTAAGTAACGGAGACTCTTAAATAATGCTATTCAATCAAACAGGCCATCAAATGAAAATCTACACATCTCAACTTCAGCCATTTCTGCTGGACTAGATCCTGTTGACAATGGCAGCACAGCAAATGGTTCATCTGGTGATTAGGTATGAACTCTATAAGATATTTTATCTTAATGCTGTTGATTGTATAGTACTGGCATCATTTGTTTATGGCCATTGCTTTTGTGACTGCAGATAACATTTGAAGAGTTCAGTTTCTTCTATGAATGGGATTTTTTCCTACTGAGATTGGTGGCTGCTCTAGCAAGACACCGGTGTTGAGGGGGAGTGGTGGTGTTCCCATCAATATTGGTGGCTGGCCATCCAACTTTCCAAAGCTCATAAAGAGGAACGAGACACATGGCCAAAGGTAGTAACATATCAAGTATGATTTACAGGCTTAAAGAGGATAATCGTTCTCATCTAGTCATTTTGTTTGTGTCAAGGAGGGTGTGGCGCCCAATAAGCCAAAGGCACATCAATTGGCTTGCCCAAGGCTCTGATACAGTGGTTTGTATTAACTTTCTGATTGCATTGAGCAGAGGATCTCAATAGCTCCATGGTGGGTTCCTTGTAGAAGATCTCGGTTTACTAATTAAACTGTGGAGTTAATTATTATTTGCTATTAAGCGCGACATTTGTTGGCTTAATTTCAACAAAGGCAGTTAATTTATACAAAACTATTCAGATTTTTATGAGCTATGTCGGATGCATTACTGTGCTCCTCACTTTTTATGCAGGAATTGTGCCCAAACAAAGTTAGTGCCTCTTCTAGCTGTGATCTGTTGATGCCAAACAGGGAGTAGTTGGTGCATCACGGTCCGAAACATATTGGACTTAGCTTTAGTTAGGCGTCCATATGATTGATATATGCAGATCCTTCAAGGTAGCCTATGCTAGCTAGCTTACTGAACCTTTTCTCTGTCCTTTTTTCCTTTCCGTAAGCCTTGTATGCATCTTGTTGTTTCCATTTTTATTTTGTTTCCGTAAACAGTGCAGCATGAAAAGAAAAACAAGACGAGTGCATGGCTTAACGACAAAATTTTCGTGTGAAAATAGTAGAGTGAACTTGATCTGGTTGTTTGGAGAACCGGACTACTCTGTACTGATCTGATCCATAAATAAATGACATTTCATTGCAATAAAGATACACATCTTCTTATGAGAAATGTTTGTCGATTGTTGTCAATATACTCCAGCTTGTTAGTAATGTTTACGGCTTACTCCTACATTAACATCTGTGTCGTGTACAAGCCTATGATGTGCCTAATTCCATGACTGGATGATTTGGCATCCTGTCACTGGACATTTGTTATTCTGTTGCTTGAACATTCCAATTTGGCCAATCCAGTAGTTCCTGTATGCTGCAGAAAACTGATACTCAAGTTGCATGCTCCGGTTTTTGTTAGGCAACATGGCTATAGGTCATATGCTGCATTTTCACTGGAGTTTTGTCTAGGATTGATACTGATGGACCTCATTTGCATCGCTGTAGAATTCAGGAATGTGATCTGACAGACCATTGCAGTTCAGTAAGAGAATATGATTTTTATTATATACTGAATACATCGATATTACAAAGAACTGCTAAACCTCCCAAAATAGAAAATCTCAAGAATCCAATGAATGACCATACACGCTATATAAATTGTGTGTAACTGCCATGTGTGAGTGAGCCAAAGAATATATCGACCTAAGTCTTCAACCAACAGATCATACTGCAGGGTAAACTTCTTCACAAAATCATAGCCTTAGTTGGCCCATAGCCACTCCGGTGCCTCATCTGCCATGTCCACGCGACCCTGAGGCTCTCCTGGAGTTCGGTGTGCTGGGCTGTCCAGTTGAGCTCACGGTTGATCCTTGCGGGGTCGCTGTACACTTCCGCATAGTCACCAGGGCGTCGAGGGAAGTAGTCGACCTTGATGTCCACTCCTGTTGCCTTCTTGCAAGCTTCCACAAACTCCTTTACTGACCTACCTGGGGAGCAAAAAGGATCAAACATGAACTTAGCTCAGGTAAATGGTGGACAGACACAATTTTATGTTTTTTCCTCTGTTAAGATCATCGTAACACAATATGTGGTGATCTAATGGTTGACCTCTTCCAGTGCCAACGTTGTATATGCCAACTTTGCCTCTTTCCGCCTTGTTGAGCGCTTTCACATGGGCGTTAACCAGGTCAGTGACATCAATGTAATCTCTTACACAAGTCCCATCAGGAGTTTCGTAGTCGGTACCTTTGACCTGTAAAGAAAAAACAAAGATCTGTAATCAGTGTTCTACAAGCAAATAAGCAGTTCCCAAAAGAGAAGAAATACTACTCAGAACACGAGTGGTCCTGTAAACGTGAATATTTTTTAACGATAGCAGGGACTCTAGCTAAAACAGTGACAATTAATTAGTTGTTGAAAGATGTACCTTCAAACCTGGGATTATTCCCAGTGCTGCGTCAAAGCATGCACCAGATATACGGCCGTGCTCACGCAGTTCAGGTGGTGGAGCCTCGCCCAGCCTTCCTTCTGGGTCAGAACCGATGACGTTGAAGTATCTAAAAGTGTTACGATACTCACTCAGTAATCAAATGGTGTTATGGTTGTAGAAAAGACACATCGATGTTTCTACTAAGTGATACCGACCTCAAAATCATCACTGACATGTCTGATTTTTTGGATTTGGCGAAGTCCAGAATGATATCTTCTGCCATTTTCTTGGCCTTACCGTATGGGTTGATAGGAAACTGAACAACAAAATTGAGTGAACAACTTGATGGAAAGAAATATGCTCGAAGTTTACACGGCAGGGGCGACGACTGACCTGGGGTGTTTCTTCAGTGATAGGCATCTTCTCAGGTTCCCCATAGGTGGCACATGTGCTAGAGTAGATCAGAGTTCTAACACTGTGTGTGGCCATGGCTTCCAGCACAACTAGAGTATTTGCAGTGATGTTATGGTAGTACCTGTTCAAAGTGTTTCAGTAGCTTGTGCACTTAAGGTAATGGTAGGTATGTTGACGAATAATGCTGGCTGACAAGCAAAAGTCTAGTACCTCAGAGGCTCAAGTGTGCTCTCGCCGACATACGCGACAGCAGCAAAGTGCATGACGGCATCAAAGGCGTTTTCTGCGAATATTTTATTAACCTAGGGACATGTTAAGGAACCAAAATCTTAAGAACAGTTTCCTCGCCAGATCAACATATTTTTTCTTTGACTGACAGATATATCTTCAGAAATAACCTAGTATTAGTATAGAAGATAAGAGATCAGGATACGGCTTTTGGATCGCCTAAATCAGCATATATGAATTGCAATTGCCCTGGCTCCGGAAACAAGTTCTGAAGCACCTTTACCGCCCCGATATTTCCTCTTGAAAGATTATCCTAGAGACAGAGAAATTTGTTTAATCTGCATTTCAGTGATGCTGAATTTGAGCAAGAAACATCAATACAAAGTTTTTTCTGACTGAAGTACGAACCACAATGGTGACTCTAAAGGAGTCTTTCAACAGCCGAAGAGCAGCATGAGATCCTATGTAGCCAGCACCACCCGTCACCAGCACATGTGTTACTCCAGGTTCATGGACGGAAAACTGAGCACATCACACAAAGTGAAGCTTTAAACATGAGACAGAGTTGACGGAACGACAAGATAATCAGCTGCTAAAAACACATCCATTTCTACTGCATTGCTTAGTAGCAGTCAGGTTATGCCAGATAGGCGAACACGGATACATCAAATGTGCCTGGAAGCTTGCAGGATATTTGTCAAGTAGATACATAAGTAGGCACTGCAGCATCAATCCAGTGACATGAGAATGGACATCTCCAAATAAGCATGGTGGAGGCGATAGAGGAAGAGGTTTACCACACTGGGCATCCTCCTATGGCAGGGTGGCTGGGTGACCATGACGACGCACATGGCCGTGAGGAGCGCGGCCATGATTATCTTGCTGAGGAATCTGGACTTGCGCTTGGGATCGGAGAAGTCCATCTCTGCGAGGAGTATGAGTTCAGTTCAGCAACGCGTACAAACAACACAGACTATCATGGCCGCCAAGTCGAAATTCATTTCTCAGTTGCCCAAGCTAATAATCCATTCCTGGTAAATTTCTACCCAATTTAACCAAGTCTAGAAAGCATGGACATTAACTGGAAGCCTGTGAGTAAAAGTTTGAGATGAAATTAGGCAAACCTGAGAAGGACCAAGATCTAGACGCAGGCCTCGTCTGAGGCCTGCTCCTGCCGGTCGGCAGCATCCGTGGCTGGTGGCGAGTCTCGTCGGCCGACCAAATCCAAGAAAAGCTCGAATTCCCAGCTGGAAATCAGTCAGGAAAGCGGTCTCGGAGGAGAGAGGCCTCCCTAGCTTGGAGTTGGAGGGCGAGAGCAGAGCAGAGCAGGCATGCAGCTAGCGAAGCAGGAATGCAAAGCAGCTGCCCCGGCCGGTCACTCACTCACTCACTCTGTCACTCAGATCCAACAACCTTCTCGCAGGCCGCCACCGCACCTTTACAGCGAGAGGAACGGAGAAAGAATTGCAGACGCGCGCACCTGCCTGTTACCTGCCCTGCCGGGGCAGATGAAAAAAAAAGGAAGAAACTTTGGGATGGAGGGAGGAAAGTGACGCGACCAATGGATGGATGAATCGTGGGAGTGGGAACGGAAAGGCTAGGAGGAGTGGAGGAAGCCAGAAAAAGCAGGGGAGTGATTGTGAAGACGACAGGACGCGGACACGGACCCTCGAGAAGGACTGAAGGAGATTGTGAAGACGACATGAAGCGGACACGCACGCTACGCGCTGACGTCGTCGGCTCGCCGGTCGGGAGCGGAGGGAGGGAGATGCTCCATCGGCCGCCGCGCCACGGAGGACTAGTCGACTACTCGGCATTCTGGTCTTTCAAAATGACAATAATGAAATACTGACACAAATGCCACGTCCCTGTATCACTGCATGTGGCACCTGTAGCTGTAAACACAGTCAGGGCGTTACATTTCCGTCAGCATCCAACCAAAGCTGTGCATTTTGTCAAATTTATCGTACTGCGATCACATACACTTGTTTCCATAGCCAATGCAAATATTTTACATGTTTCATTAATTAACAGAAAGACTGTTGCCTGGCTAATCACGGAAAACCGGACGAAAATCAATACATCTATTGGCAAGCACACTATCAGCGATGGCGTGGCAAACACAACATGCCAATATGCACAACAAAATCAGCGAGAGACCCGCTCCACCAAACTATGCGACCACCATCTATTGTAGGACAAAAGAAGTCCCGATTACAATGGGAGGAATAGACTCAGGACTCTCCTACAGAGGTGAAGCAAGCACTACACACGACGTTTCGCTAATTATTTTGCTCGACACGTCGATGGGCAACATCGATGGCAATCCTGCCAGCAACATGACAAGAGACCATCCTCAAAGCTAAGAAACTCTTGGGGGCCGCCGCCCAATATCCCACCACTCCAACACACCCTATGCAGACCGGTGACACCCCTTCTTGATTGTTGTCCAACATACCACTGTCTACTTTGGATCTACAACGCTGCACGACCTGGATCTCACAACCCAAGTTGCATAGACGACCATTGGCCTACCACAACCACAACACTAACATATATGGCGGTCACCAAAAACATACAGCCAAACCGCCTTCTCTCAGACATATCAACCGAGTCAACCACCTCATTGAATTAAAATTATTCAGCTATCTCCAGGATTGATTGGTGACCTTCCACCTCCTCTGGCGATTGTGATAGCGATCTAGGGCTTCGGTCCAACTCCACCGCCGGCGCCGACTGCTCTGGTGCCGACTGCCCCATCCTCTTCAACATGATGACGGTGGCTCCCATTTGGCGATGGAAGGCCACGTACTCCACGGCCAAGGATCGTGCTCGGGGCCGGATCAAGTCCTATGATGACGAGTTGCATCTTTGGAGTTTGGAGGCCGAACAATGCACTGAAGGATTGGATCGTGCTCAAGGATGCTAGGGGCAAGCCGATCATGGGAAAAATATCTTGACAAGGGAGATGAGGTTTATCCTAGATCTGAGGTGAGATTTTCCGAATATTTTGCCATGGTTACTTCTTGTCTGGTTTTCCCATCGGCTTCAGATGGATCTGGTAAATATCCTATGGCCAATGATGCGGGTATGGTTGAGAATTCGTCGATGTCGATGTACGATTGGATCAAGATCGGGCTGGATTTCTCGCACGGGCAAAAGTTCAACTCTGATGTGAAACGCAAATTTGGATCAACGGTTCATCCATTGGGAAAGGCAAATCATTTTTTGTTGGCAATCTCTTTTGGCAGATCCACGTTTATATTGTCTGAAGACACAGATAGTATGGCCTTAGAATCATGCATTGACGACATTTGTGATGAACTGCATGTGCAATTTCTTTCTGATAGAGTTTTTAGATTCTCAGTCTCGTCTAGGCATGTCGGCTTTCTTGTTCTAGCCCTGCGCTCGTTCTCTTGTCATGCTTTCAAATGTTATTTTCATACATGGGGTTATGGAGGCCCTAATTGGCAGAGGGAATTTAGAACTTGGCAGAAAGAAAGTAATGATGAATGGATTCTGGTTAGTCCTACCAAGAACAAGATCACTGCAGGGCTGCGTGCACTGAATAAAAACCCTACAAGGTCAAGTCTATTGAAAAGGTCCTACACCCCTAGAGTTAAAAGGAGTATCTCTTTTGGTTTAGTGCTGGCGTACGATGCTTGTGTTGGCTATGGTTTTCAAGAGAATGATCCAGCTTCTGATAAAGGTCCTTCTTCTTTGCCTGAGAAAGTACAAATTTAGTTTGGTTCCTTTAACACCCAGCAGGTTCAGAGTTCCTCAGTTCAGTCAAGTCCGCCGGAGGTTTGCGGTGATCACGTGTCCCCTTATTTCTCGGCGCCAAAATCGGGTTCTAGTGGTTCTAAGCAATATGGGCCGCCAGATGGGCCGTCAGAAGAGGACCCTGATGGAATGAGGGCCTTCAATAAGATGATTGATAAAATGGTCCAATGTTTCTGGGATTGTAGTCGATGTCTTAGCATGGGTCATGTGGTCGGTGCTTCATCTCTGGTCATGTGGTCGGTGCTTCATCTCTGGTTCTCCCAGATGTAGGGACTGTTTCATCTCTGGTCATATTGCGAAAAACTGTTTTAACCGAACAAAGAAAACAGTGCTCCGATGGGTTCCTAAAAAGTAACCCTATTTAATCCGGGAGAACCTTTGCTGACGGAAACTGCTAGTGCAAATAAAGTGCACTCTCTGAAACTGCCAGCAGACGAGGACCCAATGCCTCTGGATGGTAATCCGCATCCTCCTGTCAACTCTGATTCTTTAGTGCAACAAGTTGATGTCATAGAAGAGGAACCAACACCTGAATGCAATTTGAACAATGTCAAGGTCCCAGAAGGAAATTTGAACAATGATGAGGCAAATATGTGGGCAATTGTTGTTGGGCTACGGTGCAGAAAACAAAAAAAATCCTAACACGATAACCGATAGAACCAAGATCTAATACTATGCATACATAAAGTAACGGAGGGAATCGATATACATACCCTTGTAGACCAAAAGCGTCATGTTCGCGAGAACGTTAACGATGAAGAAGGGAGGCGCTGACCTCAAGGTCGTGTAGTCGTACCGGCGACTAGTGCCGCAAGAGCAGCACCTCGTAGCTCCACACATGTACGGTGTAGACGACGACTCCCGATCTCCGGTCCAGCGAAGCAGCGGAAGATGAAGACTTGGACCGAAGCTCCAGACGACACGGCGGCATGCGTATGGTGGAGAAGATTCTCTACTCGTGCACAGCTCCAAAAGTGAACCGCGGTTGAGGAGAGATAAGAGAGAGAGAAATTGGTGTACCTCAAAGGCCATGGGGGCACCCCTATATAAAGGAAGAGGAGGGCTGACAAACCCCTTGGCTCACCCAATAAAAATGAAAATATATTTAATCATTAATTACTTTAATTAATATTTAATACACATTATTTAATTTATTCGAACTCCGAAACACCTTTCGTTGCCCTCCGAACTCCATCAGATATGTCCCGGAACATTTCCGGTTCTCTTCTCTTTTTTCTTTTTGGTGCAAAGTCATTCGTAAGCATCGTCTACCCTTAAGTGTGTCACCCTACGGTTCGGGATCACTCCAGACATGATCGAGACGCTTCTCTGATCAATGACCAACAGCGGGATCTAGAAACCCATGATGGCCCTTGTGTGTTCCACGATTATCTTTGTCGCTTGAACCTTAACGTCAAGTCCCACACCCTTTGCCATGCGATACTTAGTTTGTCCGAGACTCGAACTCCGGTATCTCCATACCTAGCCCGTTCTCGTTACCGACAAACTCATCTACTCGTTCCCGTGATATTACATCTCCGTGACCTAGTCACATGCTTGCAAGCTTATTTGATGCAATCTCACCGAGTGGGCCCTAGAGTATCTATCCGTTGCGTGAACTGGCAAATCCCGCTCTTATGCATACGCCTCAACCTATTCCTTTGGAAACCTGATAGGGACACCTTTATGATCACACATTTACGTGAGACATTTGATGTAGTCAAGGTAACTTCCAGAGATAGTGATTATGTATCATCTCATGGTCAAAGGTTCTACGTACTACGTCTTTCTATATATTGGGTGAGTCCATCACATCGTTCATCTAACAATATGACTCCATTATCAATTGACACAAACATCCATGATCAGGAAACCTTGATCATCTGTTGATCACAATGGACTAGTAAAAGGCTACTAGGGACCTGGTTGTTTACATACCACACGTGTATCAATGTTTCCGCTTAATACAGTTATAGCATGGTATAAAACATATTATGAACAAATCGAGATATGACAAATAAAATATCTTTATTAATTGCATCTAGGGCATATCTCCTTCAATTGTTCCCTATGTGCAGCCAGTGGTCGACCCTCAGGAGATGACGGTCAGGGAACCTTTGCAGGAGATGGTGCTCCTTCTGCACAATGGTGCTAATGTTAAACCTGTTTTTGGTCCTGAGCTGCCCCTGAGATGCAATGGAAAAAGTTTTTTGATGAGCTGATGCCACAGATTCTGTCCAAAGATGCCCTCTCTCGATGAAAATACAGCCACTCGAGTCAGTGACCCTATCCAAGAGGTCTTGGGATGTGGCATTTGATGAACACACATGTTTCCAAATTACTTTCATTCAAGAGGAAGAGGAGATTTCTAGAAGGTCTGTGTTGCCGATACATGGGAGGCAGGTGGCAAGATCTCCATGTTTTGATAGCCTCAACGATGGAGAAAGTTCAGAGTCTGCTCCCCCTGTTTTTGCTGCCTCACCTGCTACGCCTAAAGTGAAACGCACCCGTGGTAAACAGAAGATAGTGGTTTAGCCAGGTGAAGGGAGATTCACAAGGAGCTCTTTGAAGAATGATGGTTTTAAGCCTACATACACTACAGTTAGCAGGCCAAAGAAACGTCCAAGAGCAAAATTGCTGATTAAGGAGTGACTAGAGAAAACGAGTCTAAAGAAGCCGAGGTACAATACCCAGCTACTCCAATACATGTGATGCAGAGTGTGGGACTGGAGCTTGGCATAGATGCCAGCCTGTTGACTAAGGAATAGCTTGAAGTTGGTTCTTCTATTGATCCAGAAAATGCTTGAAGAGTTTTATAATCAGTCTATCTAGTTTAAGAAAGTGGAGGGTTCTGTGCTGGAATGTTCGCGGCCTAAACTCTGAAAATCGACAGAATGAAGTACGTGCTAAAATTGATGAAAGTGAATGCGCTGTGATCTGCTTGCAAGAGACTAAATGTGATACGTTTGATTGGAAATTCATTCGTAAATTCTGTCCTAAACGATATGATTGCTTTGCTTTCTCTCCTTCGTTGGGAGCTTTGGGTGCTTGCTAGTACTATGGAATTCCTCTGTGTTCTATGGGCAACTGATTGAAATTAATCGTTTTTCAGTGTCAGTTAACTTTACGTCAGTGCATAACAATGAATCGTGAACTATGGTGTCAGTTTATGGGCCGTGTCATGGTGAGGATAGAGATCTTTTTGTATCATGGCTATATAACCTTAACATCCCAACAATGGCGAACTGGATACTATTGGGGGATTTCAACTTCATTCGCTCTCAGGCTAACAGAAATAGACCGAGAGGGAACCAGAATGATATGTTTATTTTTAATGAAATCATTGGTCACTTGGGCCTGCTAGAATTACATTTAAAGGATCGTGCTTATACATGGTCGAACATGCAAGAAACGCCACTTCTTGAACAGCTAAACTGGTTTTTTACCAGTGCTAATTGGATCACAGATTACCCGAATTCTATGGTGTTCACTCTTGCTAAAACAGGCCCAGACTATGTCCTTTGTGTGGTGAATATTGACACTAATATCCCTAAGGCAAAAATATTCCGTTTTGAGAACTATTGGGTGGAAATGCCAGGGTACGGTTTAAGGAGTGTGTTGATCAATCTTGGGCGAAAGGTTCATCTAAAAGCCACATCTCTGCTGTGGTGGTTGACAAACTGAAAAGTTTGAGGTTCTGCCTTAAGAAGTGGAAAAAGAGTCTGTCTAAACTGAAGATACTCATAAAGCAATGAGTGTCATCCTTTGTTTTGACACCATGGAGGAGCATCGTCCTCTGTTCTGTTCAGGCCTGAATTCAACTTTCAGAAAATTGTAAAGTTGCATCTTGATGAGTTGTTAGCGGATGAGTGTGCCTACTGGAAGAAGCGGTGTACCATTGGTTGGATAAAGCAGGAGAAGAAAACACTAAATTCTTCCAAGCTATGGCAACTCAAAGATCCAGAAGAAATACTATCTCAATGCTTAAAAACTCTGATGGGGTGGAAGTTAATGATCATGATGAGATGGCAGCTATGCTTTGGTTGTGTTATAAGGACAGAATGGGGCAGTCCTAGGGGATACAAATGCAGTTTGACCTCGCACATGTGATTCCAAGAGTTGTGGGCTTTGATGAATTGACTGTTCCTTTTACTAGGAAGGAAATGAATGATGTTTTTGCAGCTATGCCATCGGATAGGGCTCCTGGTCCGGATGGGTTTAATGGGATGTTTGTGAAGCACTGCTGGTCTACTATTCAAGGTGAATTCTATCGGCTGGCTGAGGAATTTCAAGTCTGGAACACTTAAATTGGAAAATATCAATGGATCTTCTATCACTTTGGTGCCTAAAGTTCATGTGCTAGTTGAGGTCAATGACTTCCGTCCAATCTCCCTCACAAATGTTTGCTTAAAGTTCTTGACAAAGTTGGCAGCGAATAGATTGCAAGATGTTATCTTGAAGTGTGTGCACAAAAACCAGTATGGGTTTATTAGAGGAAGGTCTATACAAGACTGTGTGGCTTGGTCTTTTGAGTATCTCTACGAATATCATGCTTCTAAAAAACCGATCATCATAATAAAGTTGGACTTTGCTAAAGCATTCGATACAATAGAACATGATGCGATCATCCAAGTGCTTCAACATATGGGATTCAATTCCAAATGGTTAGGCTGGGTCAGTAGTCTTCTATCTTCTGGTTCCTCGGCTATACTTCTTACTGGTGTGCCTGGTAAGCAGTTCTAGTGTAGGAGAGGAGTCAGGCAGGGGAATCCGTTGTCTCCTCTGTTATATGTTCTTGGTTCTGAGTTGCTTCAGTTGGTGGTGAATGATTTGTTAAACCAAGGACTTATAAGCTTGCCCATTGTCACACATGATACTGACTTCCCCATACTGCAATATGCTGATGATATCAACTGGGCCAGCTAAAAAGTACCTTGGAGAAGTTTTCTGTATCCACTGGTGTGAGAATCAACTATAATAAATCATCCATGATCCCCATAAATGTTGAACAAGATGCCATATCCCAATTGGCTGCTGATTTCGGTTGTCAAGTAGGGAGCTTACCGTTCACCTATCTAGGTCTCCCGTTAGGAACAACCAGACCTACGATCACAGATTTGATGCCCTTGGTCTGTAATGTATAGAGAGAAGACGGGCCTCTAGCTCATGTTTCTTAAACCAAGGATCTAGGTTGCAACTAATTAATTCTGCTCTGTCGTCCATGCCCTTACATTTCCTATGTTCGTTGAGCCACCCTCCGGGCTTAACCAAGCAATTAGATAGAATTTTAAGACAATGCCTATGGAGAGATAATAATGACACACCTAGGCAGTCTCTGGCAGCATGGGAACTGATCTGTAAACCTAAAAAGTGTGGGGGTCTTGGTGTGGTTGATTTCCAAAAGAAGAATGCTGATTTGCTGATAAAGTTCCTGGACAAATTTTATAACCGAGTTGATACACCTTGGGTGCAGTTAGTCTGGAGTGCTTACTACATTGACAAAGTACCGCATGCTGATAATCTAGATGTTCATTTTGGTGGAGGGACATCATGAAGTTAGTGGATAACTTCAGAAGCGTATCGTATGTCAGACATGGCACTGGAGATACTTTCATGTTCTGGTCAGATAGTTGGCAGATTGAGGGTTCAATTTCAACTATAAGAGCAAGATTTCCTAGGCTTTGCTCCTTTGCGTTGAATGATGACATTTCGGTGGCTTCAGTTTTTGCTGCAACAGAGGACTTAGCTTTGTTGTTTACTTTACCCTTGTCGTCTCAACAAGCGTTCAATGAATTGGAGAATTTTATTGGAGAATAATCCACCAAGCCACGACCGAGATGTGTGATCTTATTGCTGGGGTGAGAAATATACTGCTGGGCAGTTTTATATGAAGGTGTTCTCGACCTTGACAGTGCAAAATACATATGGATGGATTTGGGAAACTTGTTGCACGATGAACTTTAAAGTGTTCGCCTGGCTGTTGTTGCAAGATAGACTGAACACAAAGGACATGTTAAAGCGTAGGCACTGGAATGTTGTAGATGATGACCATTGTGTGCTATGCCCTCTGTGAACATATGAAGATAGAGAGCATCTCTTCTCCACATGTAATTTTAGCCAGCGAGTCTGGAATCACTTGCAAATTCTGTGGACAATGAGGGGATAACATTCAGGCTGCCATATCAATGGCCAGGAGAAGTTTTCGACATGTTTTCTCCATGGAGCTCATCATTTTGGCTTGTAGACATATTTGGCTACAGAGAAATGGTAAGATCTTCAGAAAGGAGAGGCCAACATTTAGCAGATGGAGAAGTGGCTTTGTTCATGACATGTCTATGCTTAGACATAGAATGAAAGCCAAGCATGTGCGAAGTTTGTTGGCCTGGTTACCTGATCTACCTTACTGTTTGTATAGTTCTAACCCGCTCCCTTCCCTCTCCTCCCTCCTTCCTTGTAAATATTTGTACAGCTTGCTGTGACTTGAGATGAGAAAATAGAAAATGTTGTAGGGCGATTGCCCTACAGTCGTGCTTCAAAAAAAAAAAAAAAAAACCACCCCGCTGCACATACAATCCCAGATCAGTACTCGCACCATGTCGAGCCATATCCCTACTCCATAGGGCCATCGTCACATACAGACACCTCCCGTCGATTGCCGCCCCGCCTGCACTAAAAAAAACAACCACAACATACAAGGCTTGTCTTTATTGGTATCATTCATGTATAAAGGTCCAAACTATTTAGTTTACCTACATGTGATATCCGTTTGGAGCGTCTTTGATTCGAAAGATTTTCATTAGAGTTGTAGAGAGAAGGAATCCTCAAATTTATTTTCGAATCTGGTTGTTTGATTCGTAAGATTGAATCCTATATGTTTTTTTTCCAAAGGATTTCTTTGTAACATATTTTATTGAAAATTTTGCACCGACTCAAACGTCTCGAAAATAATTTTCTAACGTTGCAATCAAAGAAATAAAACTTATAGGATTCGAATGAACATGACACTGCAACAGGTTTTTCCTATTCCTGGGTGCGCAAAATCCTGCTAATCAACATGGTGTGTACTGTATAGACTACCGTGCATTCTTGCCGGCTGCAAGTTGCAACAGACGGTTTTGCTCTGCCTTGACAAAACGCAGGACACCCGCTACCGCGAGTACACGTCCGATCAATCGAAATCTACCGCCAAATTACGACTTACAAGGATATTTTACTGCACAATCAGGTACTGGTTGCATTTGGATGTACCTAAACATGTTACTTTTTTTTTGTGGCGAAACACAGTACAACGCAAGCGCTCATATACACGCGCACACACTCACCCCTATGAACACACGCACGCACAACCTACCCCTATGAGCACCTCCGAGAGACTGAGTCGGCGGGTCGAGTCTTGAGATTGGCGAAGTCACCATGGGCGCCTCGTTGTCGATGGGAACGTCGCCTCCCACTGAAGAATATTCCGTCTTAAATGAGAAACACCAGCGTCAAACCTGGGTTTGAACTCTGGTGGGCTGGGGGTACAACCACCCACCTAACCATCTTATCACAGGCAAGTTCTCCCTAAACATGTTACAAACATGTGTAGATAAACAGAGGGAGTAGTACTAAACAAACCTACAAGCCAAACCAAACACATGGCCTCATGGGCCGCACGGACACACACTTTGTACGAGTCATGGAACCGTGCAGTCATGTGCGTGCATGTCCCGTTCAAAAAAAAAAAGTGCGTCCATGCATGCATGATCGGTTTAATCCGCTCATTTATTTCACGTTTTGCTCCATTTTGTGGAGCCAAAATCCGTCGCAGGTCCGTAAAGCCATTTGGGACTCGATCCGGTAGACCGGCAAGCGGCAAATCCTATTTATATGCCCGCTGCACAGGTTAACACCGTTGTTACGCGTAACCCCAATCCTTCATCGCTCGATTAACTGGGCCTTGTTAGAGTATAATACGGTTTAGATATATTTGGTAATTTAGGATTGTGTTCCAAGTCTATCTTTATTAGGTTTCGTAGTCTAAGTCTTGTACCCCTTTATATACAGCCTAGCGTGGCTAATTGTAATCAATCTAGAATCAATCGGTACAATCAATATTCCGCAATCTTACATGGTATCAGAGCAATCCGCTCCGCAGCCTAGGGTTTAGCCACCAAACGCTTCCGCCGCGCTGTCCCTGGCGAGATTCATCTCGCCGGGGCGCGCAAATAGTAGATTATAGATCTTTAGTTGTCAAAATTTTCTCGCCGGCCACTTGACCGGCGTTTCTTCTTCTTTCACCGATCATAGATCGGATTGCGCCGCCCACCGTCGCTTGTCGTCCTCGTGCGCCTCTACTCCAACACGTCGTCGACTCATCTCCGACAACTTCTCGTCATCGACCATGCCAAGGACGCCCTGCGTGGCGCCCCAAGGGACGCCTTCACCCATCGTCGCTCCGCACATCGCCACCACGCCGGGTCGTCTTCGACAACATCGACCGGGATAAGCTCGTCCCCAAGTACGCGCCTCGCCGTCAACACAAGGGCTGCATCAACAACGCTCGTGGTCATCATCGCCGACTATTTTCCTACATAAAAAACATCCCGCCGGCAACTATCTACCTCGCCGGCAACTATCTTCACCAACAAACTACTACCTCTACAAGCTCAAACATCTTCCACAACCACCACGCCGTCTTCGTCCACCACAAACCGAGCCGGCAGAGTTGCAGACTATTTTTATTTTTGCTAAATTTACTTTTTGCAACATTTTCGTCTACTCCGGCAACAACGGCGAAAAATCTGCTCTACGCACCGACCGATCGGAGATCTTCTCTGCTTCTTCATCCGGCTTTGGCTCGCAAGGTTCATGGTGGTCCCTGTCTTCGCATGTCTGGTACTGGCAACACCGGTGCGTGCCTTCGTCCCCGACGCGCTCCCGAGTCTGGCAAGCTCGGCAAGGCGTGCCGCCTACCTCGTCTACACCAACTCCAGCAAACGTCTACCTCAACTTCTTCAACAACGGCAACATCGACCACAACTATAGCGCCCACAACTCGGCTACATCAACATCGACACTAAGGGCTATCACCTCGGCTCCCTCTGCAGTTCGCTACTTCGGCTTGTGCTTCAGTCAGACCGTCCGCGACGCTCCAGCTATTCGCATCACTACCGATCCGACTGCGGCGGGGGGGGGGGGGGGGGGGGGTGGTGTTAGAGTATAATACGGTTTAGGTATATTTGATAGTTTAGGATTGTGTTCCAAGCCTATCTCTATTAGGTTTCGTAGTCTCTAAGTCTTGTACCCCTTTATATACAGCCCCAGTGCTCATTGTAATCAATCTAGAATAAATCGATACAATCAATATTCCGCAATCTTACAGGCCTACCCAGATGGCGGTCGGGGAGGAAGGAAGCTGACCGGGACGAAGAAGAAGATCACGTGGCTACCTCGTCGGAGACGGGGACGACGCGGCTGGCCGCGATGTCCCCGGCGAGGCGAGGCTTGGACCCTCACTGAAGATAGGAACGCGGCTGGCCGCGGCGTCGCCGGCGGAGGTGAGGAAGCAATTTAGTTTGGGGGGGGGGGGGGGGTGCGGGTGCGGCATTGTCTGGAGACTTAGCATTATGGGTGGTGGTGCGGGGGGCTCGTCGGAACCGGAGAAGATGGGTGGGATTAGAGGGAAGGCCGTGGTGGCGGTGGCCGCGACTCTAGCAGGACAGGGCGGCGAGCGGCGCGGGAGCGGGAGCGCTGCCGGCTGCGAGAGGCGGGAGCAGGCGCTTGCGGCCGATAATGGCGGCGGGGCGAGCAGTACCTTTGGCCGTGGCGGAGGGGATCGACGAGGTAGCGGTGATGATGAATGCGATTGTGCGGCAATGAGCTTGGCCCATATGTGACTGCTCCAATCGTTCAAGTGTGGAATAGACGCACAAGGCACGAATAGGAGCTCGGAGTGTCTATATTGTGCCACATGCGAGTCGCTTCATGGGCCGCTTTGGAGCGGCCTAATAAGAGAGCACAGTGTTTTTTCTTTTTGCGTTTTTAAAATCTGAATAAGTTTTTAAATCTTGGTGTTTTTTGAATCTGATTTTTTTCTTCGAATTTGAACAATTTTTGAATTCAATTTTTTTAAATATGAACTTTTTTACCTTGAACAAATTTCAAATTTGAATTTTTTTAAAATCTAAATGTTTTCAAATTTGAACAATTTTTAAATTTAACAATTTTCAAAAAGTTTTCAATATCTAAACTTTTTAAATTTGACAATTTTTTCAAATTTGTACATTATTTCAAATTTTGAAAATTTTAAAAAAATCTGATATTTTTCAAAATCTGAAACATTCTTAAAAAATCTGAACAATTTTTGAAAAAAATAATAATGTAAAAAACAGAAAAAACAAAGAGAAAATGGAAAAAAACGAAAAAAAACACAGAAACGGGCCGATCCACCTGCGGTACCCTTCAGCGGGCCGTTTCACGCTGCTAATGGGCGATTTATAACATTTGGCAACACAGGTCGAGGAAGATATCAGTATTGCTTCATGCCAAATAACAAAATAATAAATACCCAACGATGAAAGAAATTGGTAGAGACTGTATAAATCTAATCCCCGGACCATGCTGACCATGACATGCAGCATTTGATTTGACTTTGTTATAATAACGACACATATTTTTTGATTGGAATTGTTAAAGATGAGTTGTTGTAGACGTTGCCCTTGATGTCTATGGCTTCCCGGTACATATCAAACGGGTTAGGATGAGTTTGGCGGGGATGGAGAGGAATACTATGATATTTTAGCGCGATATAGAGTGGTATTCGCCAATAGCATCATAGAGAGTAAAAGTACAAAAGAAAATAGCTTGAACTCTGTATTATTTTATAGCGCGCTGTTAGCATGCCTTTTTTTCATTATTTTCTAGACACTTCGGTGACTTTATCATCGACACAGGTTCAGCAGGAAGGTACGTGTGGATGTGCATATTTTTTGTGAAAAGGACCCTGTCATTAAAAGAAACATCGAACAGTACAAACATTTCAACAAAAACGAAAATTACAACGAAATCCTTGTAATGCCCTTCGTTTTCAACCTCCAGACCGTGTCGGACGTGGATCCTCGACTGTGTAGCCAATAGATATGGGCGAACGATCGATTATTTGTCCTGGTGTGCCAGCATGCAAGCAGTGGCGTATCCAGCGGGTGGGCCGGGGGAGGGGGTGGCCCACCCAGAATTTTGGGGAAATTTTTGACCACCGCACATACGATGGGCCAATTTGTGGGCTGGCCCAATTGGGTTCTGTTGCCACTGCGGCGCTGCCGCACGTGCTTTGGGTAACTGATTGATCGTCTGGTTCTTGCTTGAACGTACGTGCTGTTCTCGTTCTAGTCTACGTTAGAATGTACTCCCACCGTTCCAATATATAAGACGTTTTAGCTCTTCAACATGATGTCTAGGTGCATACTAATATGAGTGTGCATACACACTAAAATATGTCTACATACATCTATATATATGTGAGTATGGACTAATGCTAAAACATCTTATATTTAGGAACAGGACAGGGAGTAGTTGTTAGGTTTTTTTTTTTCATTCATATGTTTCTTTCCCATTTCCTGTTTCTACTTTCCCTTTTTTTTTAACTTTTGTTCCTTTATTTAAGTACCTTTTTTTTACTTTATGTTCTCTGTGATGTACAATTTTGTGAATTGATCGCCTATTTATACTATTCATTTGATAAAATAATCCGCGGTGCGACATTTTTGTTGCAGCGTGTCCATCCTCTAATTTTTTTTTCTGTATACGCCACTGCCTGCAAGCATGCAGCTCGTAGCTGCTCGAGCTATCGTTACCGATGCATTATTGATGGAGCGGCTAATGCTAACCTTGCTACTTGCTAGGTAGGTTAGCTAGACAAGCGTCATATGGAGCGTCTGATCGTACGTACTCCAGCTCCAGTACATACGTGCATGCATGCAGTGCTAGGTAGGGCCTCGTACGTACCATATGCATGCATGATTAGCTAACACAGCTAGACCGATCGAGTGCATGCCATCGAGTCAGAGCTCCATATGCAGGCTGCAGCTAGCTTGGAAGACCAGGGACAGAAGTAGAATGGAGACCACACCGGTTAATGCGTCGTTGAATAGTCGACCGAATCAGACTTGACAGATTGCAAGTTGCAAGCATCGATTGATCGTTGATCAGGTCTCCGCCGGTGAAAAACGACAAAAAATGACCTTTTTTCAAACTTAGCTAAAAATGAACCGGATTCGAAAAAGCTCATGTTTAAACGATTTGGCTTCCTTAGCCGTCAACCCATCCTCATAAACTTTTTCGTCAGGACCTTCGTCCAGCATAGACTCGCTATATGGGATGACATGGTATATGTTCTCATCTAAGAAATTTGCATCCACATCCCCAATATAATGGTTATGCAGATAATCCTCCATTTCATCACCCTCGGACTTATCACCCTCCATGTCCAAGTCATGGCGATCGTATATGTCATTCCAAATTGGGCTCAAAGGTTGGGTCATTGGAGGTTTCCTCACTGTTGTGTCATACACATCCGCTCCAGGTTGACATGTGGTTGTCATATGTAGTGATCTCTTAACCTTTTCTCTTGGAACCTCTATCTTATAGAGGGAAGTACGTTATGTTATGTTTGCTCGTCAAGTTGCTCTTGTCCCCTAAAAAAGGAAATCTCATGCCCAGGGTATAGCCGGTAATTCCGAGTGGACAAGCTAAGGGATTGGGTTAGTACTCAACATGCACGATTGGGCTACGCGCATCACATGGGGACGCACACTGATTCAACTCAATGTTCAACCAAGCAACAATCTTTGTGGAAAATAACTCGAGAGATTTGTCTTGTGAAGCCAACACACTCTCCTTATATGCTTGCCAACGCAACTCGGAGTCGCTGAACATTATCTTCCAACAAATGTACTGTACAAACCTAACATTATATCTTACTTTCAACTCATCTACATCACTTTGGTCCATCCATTTCAACTAGCTTCAGATCGACCTTTTCTACAATGGCAAGGATAGGACTAGTTACAAACACCATCACTATCTCCTCTGGGACAATATATTTGACATCTCCTTCCGAAAAGCGGCATAGTCCACATGATGAACATTCAAAATTCATGCCAACTAAAAACATAACAACCGAAAAATCACTTCACAAAACAACTAGTATATTACCGCAATGGAAAAGCATTCGGAAGGAACCGTACCAAATTTCCTACAAAGGCTAATGCCCAAGCATATGAATTATAAACCCTAGACCTTCATAACCATCATATATAGGACCCACATATGGTCACTAGAACAGCAAACTAAAGATTTTCTACCAGCTCTAATTTCTAGGGTTTCCAAATAGATGAATAATACAACCAAATCTCAGGTTTCTAATTGGGCAAAAACGAGAGAACGGGTGTAGATTACCTTGGAGAATGGAAATGAGACAAAATCCACGGAGAAACCCCTCCGATTTGAAGGATTTGAGAAAAAACACATGTGTGTGAGAGAGAGAAGGCACCGTTCGGGCTACAATTAGGGTGGTGGTGGGGTGGGGTCACTGGTGGCAGCAGACTTACACCGTGCAGGTCCGACTTGGCTGATGTGGTAGTGGCCATGACGCTCTTGACCGAGGGGTAGCATGACACCCATGAAAATGGATCAAAATGTGATTTTTTCCCGAAACCATTTTTTTTAAGCTTTTTTAAAATGTCTCGTCGTTTTCCCCTCTGCACTCTGCACTGATCTGCGTACTCGTGCGACCGGCCCCTCCCTCGCCTGGGGCTGCACAAGGTGACCTCACCACAGCTCCATGCATATCATATATGCCGCACGTCCGAGCCCCTACTACCGCCTGTACTGCGCCGCGCTGCCCGCCGTCCGTCGCGTATCATCCATCGTCTCGGCCACCAATAATAACTCCGGCAATGGCAGCAGTCGACTAGCATATATATACACTCCAATCGATTCATCGATCGACCTTTCACATCTCAAGTCTGACTCTGGTATAGTGTGTAGTACGTGGTTGCCGTTGCTATGTCAGCTACCGGCGACGCCTCTCTTGTCTCGCCCGCAGCGCGGAGGCCGAGCAGGTACGAATCGCAGAAGCGGCGCGACTGGCAGACGTTCGTGCGGTACCTGGCAACGCACCGCCCGCCGCTGGTGCTGCGCCGGTGCAGCGGCGCGCACGTGCTCGAGTTCCTTCGCTACCTCGACCGTTTCGGCAAGACCCGCGTCCACGCGCCGCCCTGCGCGACCTACGGCGTGCGCGCGACAACGACGACGGCGGCGGCGGCGGCGGCACCATGCCAGTGCCCGCTGCGGCAGGCGTGGGGAAGCCTCGACGCGCTCGTCGGCCGCCTGCGCGCCGCCTTCGACGAGCGCCACGGCCGCGGTGAGCAGCAGCACGATGCCAGCTGCTGCAACCCCTTCGCCGCGCGCGCAGTCAGGCTGTACCTGCGCGAAGTCCGCGACGCACAGTCCAGGGCGCGCGGCATCTCCTACCATAAGAAAAAGAAGAAGCGCAAGCTTGCCGCCGGCAGCATCAAGGCGGCGGCCTCCTCCAACAAGAACGGCGGTCGCATGGACGTGAACGCGGACGGCGAGCACCAGCAGCCGGATCCCTTGCGCGGACACGAGACTACGACGAGGGCTACGCTGACAAACGCGGCGTCCGTACCGCCACAGCTGCCACCTCTGCCGCCGTGCCTCGCGGGGGTGCCGTTCGAGTACTACGACACGGGTACCCTCGTTGCGAATGGAGCCGGCTGCTACGGCGGCGTTTACCTGCCCTTGCTCTTCAACGCATTTAGCTAGCTCATAGTACGACGATCTTGATATCACAGGAGGAGCCTGAGTCAATGTTTGAGTAGTTTGATTAGGATCGTCATCGTCGTTTACGTGCTATCTTACTTTGCACTCTGCATAATAATTTGTTAGTTTTACTGGTGTTGTGTAGTTAATTTCGTGTATCATTCCGAGACATGGTTTGTTAGTTGTTCTGCTGAGTATTTTCCGCACATGATGTATGCAGGTGTCTTTATATTGTTACAAAATCGTTTTTACTCCCTCCGTTCGGAAAAGGATGTCTTGGATATATCTAAATTTGGATGTAAAACTAACAAATTCATGGCATCCACTTGCTCTATTTCTGTAGCTAGGTTCTGCCAAATATGTTATCCCGCGCTGTTGCATGAATGGTTAGCTCAGTACATAATGGGTCTTAATTATAGTAACAAAAATGGATTTTCTAGATTGGAGCGGTTTGTAGAGAGACCCTACTTCGACGATGAGGTTAGGGCTGCGAGGACCGGTAGCAAGGACTGAAGATTCAAGAGGCACGGCCTCCCGGGAGAGATTAGGGGACCGAACTTTAGCAAAGTTCAAACAACTGTGCACTAATGCTTCCCAAATAAAGCTGGTACATGCATGTACCGGAACTCGATTCTTTTGCCCTGTGAGATGAGTTTCTGGTTTCTTGGAGAGTCGAGATTTGGAGTGGCAGGATGGATCATGCCTAGTGCCTTGCATTGCATGTCTACTACGGAACCGTCCACGGTTGTCCTGTCTGTGCGTACATGACAATATTTTGAGACGGGCAGAGTGAGAGTAGGGGTCGGATCTACCTAGGTAGGAGCCCCCTACAGCTCTGTCACAAAGAGTGGCCAATCAGGGCACTCTACGGGACCCGGCAATGCAAGTATAGAGCCCTAGTTAGCTTGTAGTTAAACAATAAATAATATAGTTCAAACAAAAAATTAAAATTCGGAAAGTTTTTGTAAAAATAAATTTTTTCCACCACATGAAACATGGAAACTACTAGTTTCCTTTGGCAATCCACATGTGCTCAACTAGATCATCTTGGAGTTGTTGATGAACATCTCTTCCACGAATTTGTTGATGCATCTTGAGATATTCTACGTACTTGGCCAGTGCATGATCTTGCTCAACAAGAGGGCCCCTGAAGTCTCCTTATAGATCATACTCGATGACCATCATGCTCATTCGCCACAATCTTGGTGTGCATGACGACACAAACAATCATGGCCTCCCAAATTTGATCTATCGACCATGGTCTAACTAGGTGGCAGACAATAACCCAACAAGTTTGGAACACATCAAATGCCTGTTCCACATAGTTTTTAAAACTCTCTAATTGTTGTGCAACGAGAGATCGCTTGCAACCTTGGGTTGGGGATTGTATTCACAAATCTCCGGCACTGAGGATAGATGTTACCGGGTAGGTAGTGCCCCTTATTGTATTGGTGGGAATTGTTCTCATAGTTGCACTTCGGAGTGATGCCTTTAGCAGCTTTCCAGCACATTGAAGTCATTGCGAGATCGTGGCATGCTAAAAAAGAGTGCAAAATCCACACGTCATAATCTTCCACAACTTCCAATATGACAGTTAACGCTCCAACATGACCCTTAAATTTCCATTGCCAACCAACTTCAAATATGTCATCATCGTCGAAAGCCTCATCATTAGATGGTGTTTCCATGAATTCATGGTAGAAGAGCTCATCATCTCTATCCATGGTGGTCTACTTGTCAAACAATGCAACAATGATAAATAAATATTCTGTGTGGACGAGAGTGTATAGATCGGCGGGTAACAACAAGACTTGACTTCATGATGTTATAGGCGTCGATGTTTTAGGGACTCATGATCCTAGGACCGTTCATAGCCTGACCTAAGATTAAACTTCCCCAACAGAGTCATTATAAAGTGTGTTCACGTCTACACCGAATACATCCTTGTGTACCCTCGTTGGCAGGAGTGATGCACCGCAAGCCGCCGAAGCAGGCCTGCCAGAAGCGTGACACACAAGAAAATTGGGACGATTCATCTCCAACCTGAAGTCAGGCTAATCTAGGATGTAACCATCAAGGCTTTCTACAACTATGGGCTGAGCTAGATCGACGCACTCGCCTCCAAACTCGTTTGTCGACGAAATGAGCAAACTTAGATGAACGGAGACCTCGATGAGAGGAAGCAATGTTAAGGTTTGACGGTAAAAGGTAGATGTATTGATTCATTCGATGTATGTGTTATTAGTTTACGATTAGTCATCAATTTTACAATATATAGAGCGGCTGGTCTTGCTCTTGAAAATCACGGTCTACGTGTTTACATGCCGAAACCGAGTAAAACTAATATTCTAAACTAGGTATAGGTTCCCTTTGTCGTGCTGGATCAGGATAGAAGTGTCCATGTTGTCTCCGTATTCATACCATAACTAGACCCAAGTGTCCGAGGCGAACAATCTTTCTTGGGAGAGCCAACTTCCTAGCCGTGTCGAAGTAGAATATGCCTTGTCTTTGAGCCGGTGCCGCTCTTGGTATGAGTCGGATCGATCCTTTTTCTTGCTTTCATCAACTAGTGAACGTGCACGTGCAACGCACGATCTCCACTATTAACCAATACATTCACAATACATAGAAACACAAAAATACTGACTTGGATTACTCCACACTTATGCATGATTCTTTTTTTTCAAATTCAAAGTGATCCCAGAAGTTTATATTTTTTCCAATTTGTTTTTTCACCGAGATGTTTATTCTAGTCATGATACTTTATAATCTTTAACGTACATGTGATAACCCCCAAGAGCAGGGGATCACTGTAGCACCTCTCAATGTGGAAGTAGGGTATCGATCCGCAGGAGCAAGAAGGAAAAGTTATCTATTCCTACAACTAAAGTGTCACAAGTTTTAGTTGATTATGCACTAAACAAGTTTAAAGAACAAGATGGTTGATTTAATGGATGGAAGTTTAATGTAACAAAACAAGAATGTAAAAGTGTCCCAATCCTCTTCAATGCAAGAGGACAAGACAAAGGTTTTCTCTTATAGGAACAATGGACATGGGTTCATGGGTTCACTCAATCCTCTCTCCCATCTATGGTGATTATCATGTTATAGATAAAAAGTACACACAATTGTCATGCTTTAATGGTAAACTTCTATGACGGCTACATGTCCTAAAACACATAGTTGAAAGAAAATAATCATTTGTGTTGCTAGGTCACCCTCGTAAGGCTAGCGTGGTTTGTTGTCACTCCCACATCATACTTCTTCCTTTTTACCCCAGATAAAGGATGTTGGGCTGTATTGTGTCACTCAATACATATGCCGTTGTCACATCGGCCATCCCGTACCTACATACATCATACTTCATAATGGACAATATTCTAAACACTAGTGCAATGATTCATATTTCGTGTGCATGACATCTCTCTCATCTATCTACACTTGGTGGTGTCAATCACCTCATGACATGGATAAACAAGGCATTATGCATAAATCGAACCATCACATGCATCATAGAATATCTCCAAAGTATGACAAGTCATAAAAGATCCAACACAACGGTAAATGCATAACAAATATCATCTCATACCACAATATCCACCATAGGAATTACATAGATAGATCCATACTTATGCAAGGCACATCATATGGACTTCAACAATGATCATACATAGAGAGATTAGATCAAGTTACCACCACAAACCCAAAGTCCAGGGGGTGGACTACTCCCCCTTCATCATGGTGATGATGGTGGAGATGTTGGAGAAGATGGAGACCACCCCGGCAGCGCCCCGCCGGAGTTTTCCCCCTCCAATCTGCAGCTCCAGGTCTTCTGTTTCGTGGTTTTGTGTTTCTGCGGCGCTCCCTTCCGAAAGCCGTCGGGGGACTATTTTTATAGTCGTTTTTAGGTCAAGACGAAGGCACGGGGACGAAGATCGACGGCATCGGAGGCTCGAGGCCCAGGATAGGGGGTCCCACGCGGCCAAGGAATCTGGCCGCGTGGGCCCACCTCTTTTGGCCCTCGGGTTTCCATTTTTTCGCTTCCTTCGCTCCTACGCTTTGTTCCTTCCAAAAAATGATCCCCGCAAAATATTAGGTCATTTGGACGTCGTTTGGGTCCCTGAAACATCAAAATATAGAAAATAGGGTTTTCTGCCAGTGCAGGGTTAATTCCAGAAAAATAGGGAAACTGTGAAATATTCCCAAAATCAATATAAAACAATGATATAACCCTTATATGATGCAAATATGATTGAAATATAAGTAATATAATGCAAAGTTCATGTATGCATTTTACATGCATCAACATCCCCAAGCTTAACCTATACTCGTCCTCGAGTATGAAGGTGATAAAACTAACATGGACTTTGCTTTTTAATACTATCAATGGATATCAAAGATGATTACTATTGCTACATAGAGTCAAATGATTCATTCTTCAAAGGAATAGCAATATACAAGATAGATTATGAAGTGATATCAAATATTCAATGTAAGGATGTTCAATGATAATTCACAAAGTGTAACATAGAAGAAAGTACTATGGACCAAATGTATGCATAATAAAAAGTAAAAACATCCTATAATGGTCATAGAGTATTCTTGTAAATCTGAATATAAAAGGTGGACACTTTGGAAAGATATATAAATAAGTAGAGGTAAAACATGAATAAGTTTCATCTAGCTTCCAAATGCTTCTACTTAAGTTAATGTTTGCAATGTGGTATCCATTGGTGTGGAGCTCTCATTACCCCTATCATAGCATCTTGAATGGTTAAAGTTTAAAGTGAAAGCAAATATGAGTAGTGTGCTTGACAAAGTATGGGTTGAATGCCTCATGCCCCGTGAATACGAGTACCTACACCACGGTGTTACTCAACTCGGGCCACAAAGCAAGTTCAAGTTAAAGTCATTGTAAGTAATATAATAGCGTCATCAAGAGCGTCAACTGGGGTACCTCTTGCCTCAGGACATGGAAACTAGCCCATGTCAAAATGACAAGACAAACAGACAATGAACAATCTCAGCACTCTTTTATTTACTATTTGTATAGCTTTTTATTATGACGTGCATCACTGAATGTTCACTTTGGTACGCTGTAAATTTCCACCATGAATGATGCATGGCTTAGGTTAGCGGCCCAGGCGTCTCTCTAGCCATTTATACAAACTCCTCAAACTTACTAAGTTTCCGCATTTATTTGGCACCATGATAAGCATCCATAAACAAAAGTACATGATATCAACTAAATATAATTAAGAGCACGTTGAAAGCTTGCCATGTGACAGCACATATGAGCTAACTCCCAACCAAGACTCTTGTCAAGCATACAACTTCATAATTTTAATCACAATGGTTCATGTTTATTAAGTGCAATAAAAGTAAAGTGTGCATCAAGTTCGTGAGAGCTTTTTAACCAACTTTCCCATAACAATCAATAACATAAGCATTTTAATTTGGAAACATAGATAATAAAATATAACATGATAAACATACTCGGAATAGCATTAAGCTAATAGGTAGATATGGTGGACTCACTGGAAAACTTTGGTTGAAGGTGTTGGAAAACAAGTTTTTACTTGTTGGAATTTTTGGGCTAGCAAAAGGGAGAAAGTTGACCGTCTAAATGCATGCATAAGTGTCCATAGAACTAATCAATCCATGTTAAACAAAGTAAAGTAACATTCAGCATCAAAACATGAATAAAAGATAGCTCTTGATAAAACACTTGCAAATTAATACTCATTAAAAAGCACATGAATCATGCAACTATATGTATCTTTTTGAATCAACTCAAACATCCCTTTCCCAATCTTTTTAATAGCATCCAACTTAATTCAACCCAAATTTCCAGTAGCTCTCTCATAACATAAATGAAAAGTGGTGGTCTCACAAATAAAAACCAAACCGAAATAACAAAAATAAAAGACGCTCCAAGTTTATGCGATAAAGTGCATTGATCGAAAAACAGAAGTTAGACGTGTGCAAACCGAGAGTGTGTTGGTCCAATGGGGTTGTCTTCACATCCCCAAGCTTATGGTCTTCACCATCCTTGGATAACTCTTGGTGCATCTCCTCTAATCCCTGTGAAAAAACTTCAAAACACCGTTTCTCCCATCTCTTTTCTGTGGGGTGACATTAGTAGTGATAGACAAATGAATTGCTTGCTGCATAAAATCCTTAAACAAAAATGTGAAACATGTCCAGAAAGTATATAATGTTGTATGCCTACTTATAAACTCAATTGGATCAAAAAGATTCAAGTTAAAAGTTCAAAGAATGCATCAAACAAAATGGGACAGAATCTGTCCAGAAAAACAGCAAGCAGCAAAACGCATTTTTCTACCCTACTTAAATATGTCGAAAAAATCTGAAAAAATTCACGCTTACAGAGGATGAAAAGTTGCAATTACAGTTCAAATTTCAGCTCATTCGGAGTTACAGAATAGAAATGAAAAATCATACCGTGCACAGATTCGTGCTGGAATAAAATCTCCGAATACAAATAGCAACTTTTTCAAACCAAAACGGGTAAAACTTGGCACTTTATTAAAAATTCCAGAAACAAAATTAAAAACTAAGTCTCTTGTTACAGCAAGAGGACACAAAGAAAATCAAAAATAAAAACAACCGGGTTGCCTCCCGTAAAGCGCTTTCTTTATAGCCATGTAGCTAGGCTTCTTACTTGATATCAAGATGGTTGGAGTGAGGTGGCTTGGCATCCCCAAGCTTGAATTCTTGTCCTTATTTGATATATGTTGGGTGAGTCTAGGGGTAACATCCCCAAGCTTGAGTGTTTGTCTCTCTTGATCTTTGTTCATCACCCTCAACTCTTCCACTTGAAAATTCTCTTTACACAAAACTCAACATAAAACTTGATTAGAGGGGTTAGTGTCTCCATAAATTAAATCCTCATAGGTACAGACATATAATGAGTTGATTCTAAACATTAACTACTGTTACTAAGGTTATGTTTTGCTCTTTGATCAAAAGAACCACACAAAACATAGTAATGAGACTAATGCAAAATAAAAACAGAATCTGTCAAAAACTGGACAGCCTGAAAGGAGCGAATTTTTAGAGGCACTTATGTTGCTCAAATCAGAAAACTTTGAACTAATGAAATGTGTAATAAAAACTGAATATTGCTGTCGTAAAATATCAGGTCAAAATTCCTCTTCTGTGATTTTTAACATTCTTGCAGTTGACAAGGGTATACATCTCGGG
>CAMZMU010000047.1:57192618-57341376 GCA_947311845.1 Poa pratensis | reverse complement strand
AGGCGGGTTCACCGTCAAGACACGCATGCCTACGGCGACAAAGGGCCCGGTCCTGGGGACCTTCCGGTCCCCGACCAAGCAAGAAGGCCAGGAAGGACCAGAGAGCCCGAGTTCCCGGCAGGGAGGCCAGGCTCCCTCTCGGGTACTTCCCCACGTCCCTGTGGATAAGCACTCACCTCACCGCGGAAGACTTGGGAAGCAAGGCGAAGGCAGCGCGGGCGGGAAGCACGTCCCGTGGTGGTGTCAGCTCCTGTCCACCCCAAGGCGGACGCTCCACCTAACCGAAAGGAGACGCTAGGCTGAGAGAGGCCACGTCTCCTCCTAAACTAGATGAGGAAGGTCCTTCACCCCGAAGTTCCCTCATGCCCCTCACGTGACCCTGTGGCAACCCCTTAGCCTATAAAAGGAGGACCAAGGCACGGAGGAAGGGGAGGCCGAAGCAAGGACGAACACAAGCTAGAACCAGAGCAAGACTAGATAGGGCTGCGAAGGTAGAGAGGAAGGTGATCTCCTCCGGGTCAGGATCTGTCCTTCTTCTACCTCCAGCCAAAACCCTTCCGGGTACCCCATCGGGAGGTTCCTTGTAAGCCACACTATGAAGAACCCATCAATCCAGACATGCAGGAGTAGGGCTTTTAGCCTCCGGGCGGCTGAACCTGGGTAGCTCCTTGTGTCCCTTTGGTTGCATGCTTTGATCGTGGAGAGGAGAGCTTGATCAGACTCCGCCCAAGAAGACGATTCTCAGCCTCCTTCGCGCCCCGTGCCGAACCTAAAAGGGGGTATCCTATACTCCCGGTGTCCGTGCAACGAGAACACGACACTAAATAACGGTACAAACTTCACGGCTAAAGAATTCCGAACTTTCTGCAAAGAGAAAGATATCACGCTCAACTATGCATCCGTGGCACACCCGCAGTCAAATGGCCAAGTCGAAAAAGCCAATGGGCTTGTGACGAGTGGAAAAGAAACGCCTCCTGGTCCCACTCAAAAGAGCAGCGGGCGCTTGGGTCGAAGAACTTCCATCTGTGCTATGGAGCTTACCACAACTCCCAATGCCTCAACACAATTTACCCCATTCTTCATGGTATACGGCGCAGAGGCAATCCTGCCATCAGATAAGGTTCAATGCACCAAGAGTCGAAGCATAGAACGAAGAAGATGCAGATGAAGCACTTGAAGATGCAGTTGACTGATACGTCTCAAACGTATCTATAATTTTTGATGTTCCATGCTGTTATTATATCAATTTCTACATGTTTTGGTTATCCTTTATATCATTTTTATGCATTTTCTGGGACTAACTATTAACAAATGCCACAGTGCCAATTCCCTGTTTTCTGCTGTTTTTGGTTTCAGAAAATCTATTAAGGAAATATTCTCGGAATTGGACGAAACAAAAGACATCGTCAATAATATCACGAGGAGATCACGGAGTCCAAAGGGGAGTCGGAGCAGACCCACCAGGGGGCCACGCCACACTAGGGCGCGGCCCAGGGTGGGCCCGCGCCCCCCCTATGGCGTGGTGGCCCCCCTCGGCCACCGACGCCGCCTCTTCGCCCTATATATTCTCCGCGACGCGAAAACCCTATTACGGTCGATCATATTCCACGAAAAGTTCCGTCGCGGCCGTCATCGTCAATCTCAGATCGGAGGATTCTGAAGCTCTTCCCGGCACCCTGCCGGAGGGGAGATCATCACCGGAGGGCTCTACATCACCATGCTGCCTCCGGAGTGATGCGTGAGAGTCCACCCCTAGACTACGGGTCCATAGCAGTAGCTAGATGGTTGTCTCTCTACCTTGTTGCCTCCATGTTTAGATCTTGTGAGCTGCCTAACATGATCAAGATCATCTTTTAATGCTAGATGTGTTGTGTTTGCTGGGATCCGATGAATATTGATACCATGTTTATTCAAGTTGTTTATCTATGTGCTCTGATCTTGCATGCTCTCCGTTGCTAGTAGATGCTTTGGCCAAGTAGATGCTTGTGACTCCAAGAGGGGGTACTTATGCTCGATAGTGGGTTCAGTCTCTAGATATCTGGATCAGTGACAGAAAGGTCTAAGATGGTAGATGTGCTGTTGCTACTAGGGATAAAACATTGGTGCAGTGTCCAAGGTCACTTGTATTGATTACATTACACACTTTACTTCATGCAATAATCTGTTGTTAGCAACTTAATACTGAACAGGATGCGGATGCTGCCTTGAAGGTAGATTATTTAGGCATAGATGCTGCTGGAATAACGGTCTATGTACTTTGTTGTAATGCCCAACTAGATTTCATAGTAGACATCTTGGCATGTATTGCATTGTTATGCCCTCTCTATTTGTCAATTGCCCAGCTGTAATTTGTTTACCAACATGCTAGTTATCTGTTCTGAGAGAGACACCACTAGTGAACTGTGGACCCTGGTCCAATTTTCTCATACTGTTTACACAACCTGCTGCAATCATCTGTTTCCTGTTACTTGCTGTTTTCCTGCTGTGTTTCCACACCATACGTTTAACTCTTTGTTTCTGCAAGACCGGAGAGATTGACAACCTCTCTGTTTCGTGTTGGGCAAAGTTCTGGTTTGTGTCTGTGCAGATTCCACGTTGGTGCAAGCTCCCTAACGCCAGGGGAGTCAACATCAACAACCTTCCAATTGATCGTCAAGTCCTACTGGATTGATAACCTTGGGTAATTATTCAAGGGAAAACTTCTGCTGTCTACATCATAACCTTCCTCTTGGGGTTCACCAACACGTAGCCATCAAGCTGTTTTCTGGCGCCGTTGCCGGGGAAGTACTCATCATCACCATCATCATCATCCTCAAATACTCTCCCGTCAACCAGGCACCATTGACTTGCTCGAAAAGCACGCAACACGGCGCTAGCACGCACAGCTGTCTACCAGCAAGATCTACGCAACTATCACAGTCGTCGACTGCGTACCAGGTCCTTCGAGGTTGGCGATTTGGTACTTCGACTGAAGCAAAAGAAGGTGCATAAACTTGCGTCTCCATGGGAAGGACCCTTCATCATCACTGAGGTCATTGGAGGTGGAGCATACAGACTGAAGCACGCGAAGACAGGCGAACTCTCACATAATCCTTGGAACGTTGCGCAGCTGCGCCGTTTCTATGCTTAGATGCTCGGTCGCATAATGTAATAGGCGCATATGTCGGATGGCTGCAGGTGTCAGACGCGCTCTTTTCCTTACCAGGTACCTAAGGGGACTGGAAGGTTTTTAATGAGGCGGCCTGCAGCCTAACATTCATAAAATGGAATATAGTCAATAAATTCATCATATTTCTCCCTGTTTGCTACTCGCACAACCTTAGCCTCACCCGAGCACTCGGGGGCTGCGCTATTTCAAAACGTGGGCTCTCGCTCCTTCAAACATAACACCTAGGCGCACTCGAATACTCGGGGGCTGGGTCGTACAAAATCATACATAAAACCAAAAGTTGCTCAATAACATGAGTTGAAGCTTCAAACATCGTAAAAATTCACAGCCTCACTCGAGCACTCGGGGGCTGTAGAATGCATGTTCTATACAAAGTGTTTTTTCATAAACCCCACTCGATACACTCGGGGGCTGCATACATACAAGTGAAACAAATATGTACTAAGTGGCAAAATTTACACTCGGGGGCTGTCCCCTATACAGAAAAACCCATAATCTTCCGGTTCGTCCTTTGCTGGAAGAACAGGGCCCATAAGTTGAGCATGATAGCACTCAACCAACACCCTCGCATGATCAACTGTATCTCCAAGATGCGACTGGACAAAGACGATCCAGGCACGGGTGGACGTAGCTGCAATTTTGGACGTTGACTTCGGATATATGCCATTGTTGCGTTGGCTCCATCCACAAGATTCTGGGTGATAAAGTCTCGAATGGAACCTGTAGTCCGGAAAAGCCCGAGCAACGCTGAATTCCTTGAGGTTGCGGCCCAGTCGGAAAAAGCGTCTGGTTGATTCGACTGAAGGCCGTCCTGCATAACTCAAGAAGCATAGTGCTCCGCCACACTCGATCCTGCAGAGTCGCGAGTATGCGTGCTCGGTGCTTATCCAAGCGAAAGTGCTGGCGTCCAGTCGTGGGTTCGTTAGTCGCATTGTTCAACTGCTCTTCTACACGAGCTTGCTCCGCCTGTAAATCTGGAACAAAACCTACAACAACACAAGTTGGGTGAACAAAAAGGACAGATTGTGAACTCATGATCAAGGCAGTCATGCTTACACTCGAGCTGTCTGTTCACGATCTCCATCTCGCCAAGCACATACTCCTCCCGTTGAGTGGGTAAAGCAGGCCTCGCCCTCATCCTATCCAGCTCACCGTGGGTATTCTCCAGCTCTTGCTCCAGTTTTGCGACTCGAACCTTCATATAGCGCATTACCGCGGCATCGTTTGCCACCTGAGCTCGAGATCGAGTGGGGGCACGATGCCGCGACGAACTGGATGAAGTGGCGGCTGGATGTTTCTGTTCCAAATATCATAAAAGTTTCGTGAGAAACTCATCACAAAAGCTTACGCGAGTAACAGCACACAGCCTTACAGCAGAAGCATAACGAGTAAATTAATACAAAGGTAGCAAAAGCACATGCATACTCGCATGGTCATAAGTTTAATTACAAGGCATAAAGGGCACGGCTGCCCTACTTCTCCGACACCGACTCAGACCTAGCCCTACTCGCACGGGCGGCGACCTCTGTTGCCCGACGTTCCATGGTGTTCATAAAAAGGTTGGCCAGCGGGGTGGCTCGCTCGCTAACATGCTTCAAAGATATTAGCTTCCCGCCGGCCTTACGAGGGAAGTCAGACATCGCCGCCTCGAAATTACCCTCTATCCCATGACCTAGTATCAGCTTGAGGGTGGACTCCGAGCCGCGTACCGTAAGGGCGCGGCAAAGTTCGCCATGGTCGAAGTTCCTGGGCCAAGCACATCAGCGAAGCCGTCAGCAGTCGACGGCACCTCCGTCGTTGGAGCACGATCTCGTGTATGGCGCTGAGGGTGCTGGCAGACTTGGCAAGGGCATCCTTCGCCTGGGCAAATTGAGTACCAAGGTCACCTATAACCTGGTCGAGTGATAACTTATCACTGACCACGTCAGTAGGTGTTGGCAACCAATCGCCTCTGCAACAAATACCAGAAAGAGCAAATATTAGTACATAATACCCAACAGGGTGCACACGAAGCATGCTGGGAAAGTTGCTAACCTCCCACGTCCCGAGCAAGGCCAGCCAGCCATTCAGCAAACCCTCTCTCGCGCACGGCGGCTGTGTCCTTGGTGGCATCCAAAGTCTTCTTCGACTCGGCGCGCTGGGAGGCGATTGCTTCCTCCAGTTCCTTCACCCGGGATTCAGCATGTGCCTTGTCACCTGAGTTAGATGGCCAGATGTCATTCACAATCGACAAAGCAAAGACAGAGCAAAAGGAACTTCGAATTCAGAAGTCAAACACACTTACGGCTGAGTTGCTCCATGGCAGCGCGCAGATTGTCCCTGTCCTGTTCAACCTGGACAAAAGCTTTGCCTGCTTCCACCAGGTTGAGGTAGAAGGGCTGCATGCACATGGAACGAGCATAAGTTATACACAAATAGTCCCAGGATGAAGGCTCAGCAAACGACACTTACGTGTTCAACCCAAGGTGCAGGCTTGGCTACAGAAGTCCCAATTTCTGGAGTCGACTCACTCGCAATCTTGGCGGCCTCATTGGTAGTGGCCGTGGCTACTGTTTTCACGACCTCAGTCGCAACAGGAGAAGCTTCTGGCTGATCTGGAGTCGAAGCTCTCTCGGCTGGAGGAGTTGGAGGGCGCACAGTCTCGGCACTACGAGTGACCGAAGACATACAACATAAGCAAAAGTACTCAACAAGCGACAACTTTAGTACAAAAAGCTCAGGAGCAAACCTGTGCTCCTCTTCCTCCTCGCTGTCGAGGTCTTCAAAGTTTGGGCCTCCAAAAAGCAGCTCCCCACCTGACTTGGGAGGAGGAGCTGAGCGCAATGGGCTCACATCCAGGGGAGCAGCCTTGGCAGAATGTGAGGAAGTCGAGTCTTCATCATCCCTCAAATCATCCTCTTTTGCGGGTGAGCTCATAGAGGAAGACACAACTTGGGCCGCCCGACGGCGCTTGCGAGTAGGGACCTCACTCACATCATCAGTCGTGGCAAGCTCCTTGTCCTGTGCTTCTTCAACCCATTCCTCTTCAACCTCTTCTGTGGGAGATGTAGTAGCCGAAGGTAGAGGCGATTCATCTCCTCCCTTCGCTTCTACCGTCACCTCTGTTTCATGAGTTGGGCCATCTTCGGAAGAGGAGGAAGGGTTGAGGCGGTCGAGTGGCCCTGCATACAAAATACAGCAGTCGAAAGTCACAAAGATGCATACCAGAATAACAAAAGCAGGAGATCATAAACTCGATAGATTCACTGACCTCTGGCAAAGGATTTTCAGCCCCATAAGGAGTGACAGGGCAGTCGACGTTGCAGGGCTCGCTGGATTTTGTGTTGGTGATGGACCGCACATGTGACACCAGCTCACTCTTCGACAGCTCCTCCTTGTTCATCCGAGTGGAGTCGAGAGGACCTTCATACTGCCACATAGGGTGAGCTCGCGCGCGGAGCGGCCACACCCGCATCTTCACAAAGGTGGCAATAAGATGCACACCAGTGACGCTGTTAAGCAGTCCTCCAGTCATCTGCAGCAGAGGCGCCGCTTCCGCCATTTCTTCAGTCGAAAGCTCATGGTCCCAGGCCTTCGTCCTAGCGGCTATACCAGCAGTCGAAAATGCTGGGACCCCTTCCTGGTCGACGAGCACATAAAACCACCTTTTCCTCCACCCTTGCGCCGAGTCGACTGGCTTCAGGGCAAAGTATCGGGTGTCGCTGCGCACTTGGATCTGCAAGCCTCCAACTGGATAGGTTCGGCCGCCTCGGTTGTTGGGCCGGACCATGAAGATAGACTTCCAAATAGCCCAGCTGGGAGCAACTCCCAGGAAGCACTCGCACAGTACCATGAAACAGGCAATGTGCATAATGCCGTTCGGGGTGAGATCGTGGATCTGCACCCCATAGGCGAACAGCAAACCACGAACGAAGTCGTGGAGGGGAAAAGATAGACCCCTAGGCAAAAACTCCGCAAAACATACGCACTCGTTTGCGCGAGGTTCGGGGAGTACCCTCCAAGACGTGTCAGGCAGCATAACGCACGCCACGCGTGTCAGGCAGCGCAGTCGCCAAAAAACGTCATCCCTGACGTCATCTCAAGCGCTTTGATCAGAAATACGTTCGAGTCCGCTCAACGCATATTGGTCACTCGATTGCCTTGTTTGGTTCGGGTGTGAAATAGCAATGATAAGTCAAATTTGGTCACTCGACCGTTCCTTCGGCTGAGTCATATTACTCCCATCGGGAGCGTATCAAAAATTTCTTCGACTAAATATGCTCAAGACAAAATGATTTTGAGATTATCCTCCATTACAAGTAATAAAGCACAATCTCGGGGGCTACTCCCATCGGGAGCGCTGTCGCCCACCCGATAGAATAATGTCAAATGGTCAGTCGACAAATGAATCGACTTAGTTCATATACAAAATCATACTCGAAACATTCCCGAGTTGCGTCCGTCGCAAATACCTCGGATGTTGCACGCATAGTGCAAAGGTAAGACCCGCCGAACTTTCGAGCTGGGCTAAGGACCGTTCCAGCAACATCAATCCTTATCTTTCCGTGTCAGCAGACATGATGAAAAATCCCGACGGACGCGTTGGGTAAAATTCAAAGTTATACTGCAGATCGACTCAGTAAGACCTCAAGCGGCCTAGTCGAATCTGACCAGTTTGTTCCAGATTCGAGTCCGGGGACTCGAGTTTGATTGAAAGCTAGTAAGGTTTTACCTGAATGTGTAGTTAACCAGTCCCGATCCGTCGAGTGTACTGGGCCTACTAAGCTATTATCCCTTGATCGTCATAAGCAAAAACCACAGTCGATGAAATACTCGACATAGCCAACATGTGCTATTCATACAGGAATTCCAATTATAATATACAGAGTACAAAGCATATGACGTGCAATTACGAACGAGTCCATGCCCGATTCTTCGAGTCAGACAAGTACTCGGGGGCTACTGACAAGGGTATACATCTCGGGTACCCTACCGTAAGGGTACCTGGTGCACGTGATGACTAAGGCCCAATAGCGAAGAGCCTACTCGAAGCCCAAGACAAGAGGCCCAAGAAGATGGAGTACCCTCCAAGATTAGACATAGGCATAGTCGGTTTAGACTTTCCTTACGTGTAAACTAGCTCGGTTACGAACTCCCGAGACCCAGCCTATTTAAAGGCTGGGAGGGGTGCCGATCTGGGGACCAAGCCATACACAAACCACCAAAGCTCTAGCGAGATCGTCATCTCGCCGGAGCCACCTTGTAACCTCATAATCTCACGCGATCAATAACAGACAAGCAGGAAGTAGGGTCTTTACCTCCACCCGAGGGGCCTGAACCTGGGTAAATCTTTGCCTCTGCTTGTCAGCCGACGAAACTAACAGTACTACCACGTTCTCTCCCCATAATCTAAACCCTAGGTCCTTAACCATGGGATTTGATGAGTGTACCCCTCGTCAGCAGTGAAGCTTAGGAATCTGTTTTCTGGACAGCAAATCACTATTGTTTGATCCTAGCTCTCAAATAGGACCATCATCTAAAGCATTATCATATAAAATATCTAAACCAAATTCCTCATCACTTTCAAAGCTATTATCAATAATAATATCATTTTGAATGTGTTGATCATCATCAGAATCAGAATCAAAATAGCATGGTGAGTAAGGATATGGACAATCCTCTAATTCCTTTTCCTCTTCTCTATATTCTTCTTGTTCCTGCAAGCCATTAGATCTCTCCTTGATAGCAATAAGATTGTTATAATATTCAAGGATATAGGTATTCTTACAAAAGAGTTTCAAGAGTTGTTCAAGTGTTGTAGCAAGTCTTGGTGTGAGGCTACGAGCTTTATCTATATTAAACATAACTATCTCAAGAATTCCCATTACAATAGTAACATAACTATCTCAAGAATTCCCATTACAATAGTAAATTCCTCGGCTACCTTCATATCAGTGGCCATAATTTCATTATTATGGTAAGAGGCAATTATAGGCATACTCTCAAGCTTGCATTGAAAATTAAGATGCTTAGGATATTGATCTATGCAGCAAGATACATTATACCTATCACATAATCCATGGCCAATTACATTTAATGCTTCCATTATAAACCTTTTTTGATCAATATTAATTGATCCAACCATAGTGGGTTGCATAAGTACGTGACTCATACATTCCACGAACATAACAAATGAACTAATTTTTTTGTGTTTTTCAGATAAGGAGAGTATAAACTAATACATAACTAAAAGTAAAGCTAATGAGAAACTCACAACCAAACAAGTTTAAAGGAACCTCCCCAAGCTTAGATGATTGTAAGATATAAAACAAGATAAAATAAATCTAAAGTCTAGTGCACACAAGAATAGAAATTTAAGCGCTACGCTCCCCGGCAACGGCGCCAGAAAAGTACTTGATAACCCCCAAGAGCAGGGGATCACTGTAGCACCTCTCAATGTGGAAGTAGGGTATCGATCCGCAGGAGCAAGAAGGAAAAGTTATCTATTCCCTACAACTAAAGTGTCACAAGTTTTAGTTGATTATGCATTAAACAAGTTTAAATAATAAGATGGTTGATTTAATGGATGGAAGTTTAATGTAACAATACAAGAATGTAAAAGTGTCCCAATCCTCTTCAATGCAAGAGGACAAGATAAAGATTTTCTCTTATAGGAACAATGGACATGGGTTCATGGGTTCAGTCAATCCTCTCTCCCATCTATGGTGATTATCATGTTATAGATAAAAAGTACACACAATTGTCATGCTTTAATGGTAAACTTCTATGACGGCTACATGTCCTAAAACACATAGTTGAAAGAAAATAATCATTTGTGTTGCTAGGTCACCCTCGTAAGGCTAGCGTGGTTTGTTGTCACTCCCACATCATACTTCTTCCTTTTTACCCCTAGATAAAGGATGTTGGGCTGTATTGTGTCAATCAATACATATGCCGTTGTCACATCGGCCATCCCGTACCTACATACATCATGCTTCATAATGGACAATATTCTAAACACTAGTGCAATGATTCATATTTCGTGTGCATGACCACATCTCTCTCATCTATCTACACTTGGTGGTGTCAATCACCTCATGACATGGATAAACAAGGCATTATGCATAAATCGAACCATCACATGCATCATAGAATATCTCCAAAGTATGACAAGTCATAAAAGATCCAACACAACGGTAAATGCATAACAAATATCATCTCATACCACAATATCCACCATAGGAATTACATAGATAGATCCATACTTATGCAAGGCACATCATATGGACTTCAACAATGATCATACATAGAAAGATTAGATCAAGTTACCACCACAAACCCAAAGTCCAGGGGGTGGACTACTCCCCCTTCATCATGGTGATGATGGTGGAGATGTTGGAGAAGATGGAGACCACCCCGGCAGCGCCCCGCCGGAGTTTTCCCCCTCCAATCTGTAGCTCCAGGTCTTCTATTTCGTGGTTTTGTGTTTCTGCGGCGCTCCCTTCCGAAAGCCGTCGGGGGACTATTTTTATAGTCGTTTTTAGGTCAAGACGAAGGCACGGGGACGAAGATCGACGGCATCGGAGGCTCGAGGCCCAGGATAGGGGGTCCCACGCGGCCAAGGAATCTGGCCGCGTGGGCCCACCTCTTTTGGCCCTCGGGTTTCCATTTTTTCGCTTCCTTCGCTCCTACGCTTTGTTCTTTCCAAAAAATGATCCCCGCAAAATATTAGGTCATTTGGACGTCGTTTGGCTCCCTGAAACATCAAAATATAGAAAATAGGATTTTCTGCCAGTGCAGGGTTAATTCCAGAAAAATAGGGAAACTGTGAAATATTCCCAAAATCAATATAAAACAATGATATAACCCTTATATGATGCAAATATGATTGAAATATAAGTAATATAATGCAAAGTTCATGTATGCATTTTACATGCATCAACATGAAATAATTTTTTCATGGTAAAAAGAGGTGGAGTTTAAGTAGTTTGGAGATAACTCTAGTCTCCTGATACAGTATTGAGAAGTAAGGATTTCACCTTCTGAGGCGAAGGAAAACGACCAAAGCAAGGTTCTCTTTTTATGCTTATACAGGAATACCAATAACTCTATAGCATTACAGATGCTTTATGTGTAATAGGTCGAATTAAAACTGCAGTGCCATGCGTTGATTACATGATGATTTCCTTGTCTCTACAAATATAAGAGAATCATTAGTATCACCAGTTTGATATGAAGCTGAAAAACAGTAGAAGCAGGAACACAATGTACTCACACACACATTTAGTCAAAGGCTTTAATCGGGGAATTTATCAACTATTTTCCTTTAAAGATTAAAATCAGATAATTTTTCAAAAGATCATCTACATTTTGCACTTGGTCTTAGTCTTGTGTATCTGTTGCCATGAAAAGGTGTGTATAGTTTAGGCAAGCGACATGAATCCTTTTCTTCCATGACCAATACATGTTCTTTTACCCCGAAACAAATTTGCACAAAATTACAGTGAGAAACATTCATTGAAAAGTTGGATACTCGCTTGTCCATGTTTTATGATTAGGCATGGAGGATGACATCTATACTGAGATACAAAAACCTAGTAAACCTGCATGTGCAACACACGTACAAGATTAGGAAAAATCATCAAAAAGGTTGACCCCATTTATCAAGGTGAACAAACAATATAACAAAATTGCCATGATGTTACAATAGATTCAATTGCAAATAAAGTCGCCCATACTACATGTGTATAATTAACACGCCTTTCATCTCATGGCTTCGGTGATGACTTGAATCTTCTCCAACATCTCAACGGTGTCCCTGAAGATCATTGTTCCTATCTATATAAGCTGAAAACCAAGGGACTATCAGCCTCACACGAAGAACAAATCTGATTTACGTACTCCTCGCCTGTGTGCCTTCTTAAAGAACCCCCACACTAGATATCTTCTTGCTGGAATAGCCATCAGATCTCATTTTTTCAGCAACCAACCAGACATACAGACTATAAAGAGATAGAAAGGGTAACAAATTGAGGGTGAGAATAAATAAAGCATTAATTGGATAAATACTTTTTCGTTTTTTTGTTGCATGATCCATTCCAGATTTTAGAAGTGTGTCTCCCTCTGTAAGCTCTCTCTCTATATAATGATGAAAGTCTTACACCAACTTGATCACAGAAGCAGAGTTTTCTAGCCATTACCTCTATAGTGTATACAAATTGGAAGCACTTATATATAATGATGAAAGTCTAGTATGTGTATTGCAAATATTTCCACAGTCCTCGTAGGAAATTGACCACAAATCAGTCTCTTGCAATGTTGGAAGTACTTAGCATCTGTGCACACACCTCAAATCCACAGTACCTTAAGTTGAAAGACTAATTATCTGTCCAAATTATCATATATAAATTCTTGTAAAGTCATCACCAGATTAACAGATCAGAGAGAAGGGAAAAACCTGGGCTGTTTCATGTAGCTGCAGCATATTTACATCATACGAGCAATGAACTTAAATTCATGACAACTAAAGGATTGATGGATGTAAAAACCTTTGGAATTGATAGTGTTGTAAGGACCTTTCCTTGGTATTCCGAGAAGTACAGTAGAAACCCAAACATCTGGAATGGTAGAAACGTATCCATGGATGTAAAGAAAGTGAACTTAACCGATATCTTTCGTAATGGAAAGGAACCAGAAATATACAATACTGGTAGGTTCCTACCTGCCGTGACAATTCCATTGACAGTGTCTGTTCTGAAACAGCCACTTTCAGTGGATCAGATCTTATCAAGTATGTCAAACAAAGAAGCTACCATTTGCAGTTTCACAAACCCGTAATTTCTTCTTTCAGTGTTGGCATAATATGGTGAAGGGGAGTGTCGGTGCATTCATGCATTACTTTGCAGTGCTACTTGATACCACCAGTTGTAACAATTAATTAACACAAAAACACAACAGTACTTCAAAATAGATCTCAAGCAGAAAATTGATCTTCCAAGACTTTTCTAGACATTCATATATCTTAAAACTAGTGATCCTATATCCACTCATCAGCGTTGGCATACAGATAGTCCAATATGACGGCCTTCCAAATCAATTAATCATTTTCACTTTATATAATTGTGGTAGTTGAAAAAGCAGAGCCAAAATTTGCAGACAAAACAATTATATTTTCATATCAACCATTTACCTACAACAACTGCTTAAGGTACAGACAAAATATTTATACTGAATCCTCATGTTCTTACTGGATCTGGATGTGCGTAGTTCCTGCCATCTAGCCTAGAACATTGTCCTAAGTACAGATCAGATTGTCTTGAGAACTAAGCTATTCAAACCAATTGCTCCTCCGCTCTCGTGTACACGTTTCCAGCAAAGATGAGAAATCCAATTAGCTTAGACTACAATCCAAGTACATGGCAATCATTGCAAACAAGTTAGCGGTGCAGAGCTACATATTCCAAACAGAAACTTCAGATTTAGTGGTCGCACCTTCAAGCTTTTAATTCATGTGAGGGAAATTGATGAGCTGCAGGTGAACGTAGGGGCTTTGTTCAGGGTTGAACGGGGCAGCAGCTCGGGTGGTCCTCGCCGGTAATCTGGAGCAGCAGACCATGATAAAGGAGGACGAAGGGAGGCAGCATCGCGCGGGTGAGGCCGCGCTCACCGTCCACACAGAAGATGGGGAGGCGGGGACGCACGGTGGTGACCGCGCTTGTCGGCGCTGGCCGGGGATACGCTGGGGAGGCGACCCAGCGGCGGGAGAGGGGCGGCGAGACAGGGGCAGGGAGGGGCTCGCCCGGGGAGCCAGCTGGTAACGGCGGCGGGGTGTGGCGCGCAGGGCAGAGGGCATCGCCCGCTCCGCCACCGTGGCTGAGGCCTCCGACGCGCTCCGTCTCTTTATTCGGTCGAGCGTAACTCAGGCAAAAAAAAAACCGTTTCGTACAGGATGTGTTGAGTTGCTCAACACGGACCGAGCAATCTGGTTCGTTGGTCAGAGATCGTACGGCATAAATTTAATGTATCCGATCAAGTTTGTTTTTTTAATAGTAGTATAGATGTACATTCGTGGTTCTTTGTGCCTTTGTGTCATCCTTCCATGTCTTAGTGTTGCTCTGTGTCTGGGTCCTCCTGAATCCGAGTCCTACGAACTCGTCCATCCTGGTCTTTAGTCTTCAGCATGTTTCCGTCTTCAACTGGCAGTCGGCCATATGAATGCCAACAATATCTCTCCTCTTTCCCTCCCTCTATGTGTGCGGCCACAAAATTACGGTGATGATTACCGTTTCCACCATCATCGCCTCTTCTATTCTATTCATTTGGCAGCTCAGGGTAGGTCAGAGTGGGGGTAGAGCCGTAGAGGTGGTGAACCCAAGGCGAGCCTTTCTCATGACCTCTTGGGTCCACTCAAAGTTCATTTGCCTCAACCCGTGTGATTCAGCACGGTTTCATTGGTACATAAGCAATGACTGGTGGAACTTATATGGAAGCTGTTAGCTGAGATGAAATAAGTGATTTGGGTGTGGGTTATAAGCCTTCGTTACCAATATTTTTCGTTATGTGAAACAATTACTCCCTCCATTTTTGTTTAAAGGGCGCCTCTTCAAAACCAGCTTTTTTCACAATCAAACAGAAATAAGGCGCAGGTTCTTAATTATCCTATTAATTGGGGCGCATTAGGCTGCTGCCGTTTGCTCTTTCTCAACCGCATGCAAGTGTGAACATGAGTGCAAGTGGGAGCACATGCAAGTGTGAACATGCGAGGCCTCCTCTCCCTTCTCCTTCGGCTCCCTTTTCAGTTAATATCGCGATTAGTTAGGCGCAGCTCTGTTTCCCCCGATGCTCCCACCCCCAGGATTTTCATCCAATAGATATACACCTTGGTCCCAGAGAATTTTAAGATGCGCCCTTTAAACAAAAATGGAGGGAGTACTAAATGGTGTGGTCTTCTAGAACTTATGTCTTGATAGTTGTACCTTTACGGTATTGACTCTAGATTCAAAGCGTAACTATTACAATTGATTTGTACCATTGGAGAGGGGCGCACTTATCGGAGTATCTACAACAATATTTTAATTTCTGGTAGTTTTATAACACGTCATCAGATGTACGGACGGACATGGAGACCAAGATTAACGGATCTCGAACACCCAAACATCGACATATTTATAATAGTAACCCCTTTTGAAGAAATTCTTAACTGCAAGTTTGACTAGTTATTTTACAAACAATTCGTTAGCAAGTTGACACACGTTTATCACATTGCCAACTCAGGTACCCTCAACTTTGATACCAATATCACCACCGGTCAGTGGACACTACGTAGGGGGTAGGGCTAGTTGCCCCCCCCCCCCCCCCACCCCGCTAAGCCCGCCGATGTCAGTTTCATTCCGCAACATGACAAAAGGCTACCCCTAGGTTTTCGTGTTTCCCGCCTTTGGCAACCAATTCCACTCGGCTTCCCCTTATTCCATGCCTCTGCAACCACCATCGACCAAACCACTATCCTCCCCACGCGCGGTTGGCGTGCTAATGTGTGCCTTGTCGTCCTGTCCTGTCCCAAGCTCCTCCTCCGATAATGTATTGCCACCATGGTAATCCCTCTAGGCCTAGCACTAGTAGAAAAGACTTATAGCAGTCCTAGTATCAGTTGCGTTTTTTAATACTCGCCACTGGTATTGGCAGTGGCGCATGAATGAGTGTACGCAGCACCCGTAAGTGGGACCCGAGCGTCCACCCGACTAGCTAGAACATGCTGGTGGCTCGTACGTCATTTTTCTAACGCGCCACTATTATTTCAATAGTGGTGGCGTGGCCAACTAGGACGCCACTAGTATTTGAACCGTGGTGGCGTGTGGCAGTAGCCGCACGCCACTAATATCTTCCCGCCTGCCCGGCGCGCATGGCCTCGGTTGGAGGCATGGCCTTCCTTTCAGCCTCTCGAAACGTCGATCAAGCGGCCAGGCTTTAAGGCGTGACGGCTGTTCTGCCAAGAGAACATAGCAAGTGCATCACTCTGGGCATTAAAACCAGGGCAGCCGAGGAGGATCATCCCTACCATACTCTCTCCTCACGCGCTCTTCTCCTCATCGCTGCCTTTCTAGTCGGCTCTTCTCTCCTCCCACAATGACCCACAACGACGAGAGCGACGGCAGTGGGCCGGCGGGGGAGCCCTGGTTCTGGCCGCGCAACCTCCAAAAGGAGCTCGCTGAGGAGTTCGTCCGGTACGGGCTCATGGTCCCGCCCGACAGTCGGCTGCCACGTAGCTGGCACATGAGCGAGGGCGGCTTGCCGTGCCGCCGCTCCCCATATCGACACCGAGGAGATGGAGGATCTCATCCTAGATAGGTGGAGTCGGCTACCGAAGGACCTCAAGTTCGATCCAGGCTGCGCGCCTCACAACCCGGCGTGGATGGGTATCCTCGAGGGGGAGCGGGAGGAGCGGATCAACCACTGGGAGGGCCCGTTTCGTCCTCAGGGCGTGAAGAACCGTGGAGGCAGGTGGCGTTTCTGGCTGGGCGAATGATCGAGGAAGTCCTCGCCGACTTCCAGGCTACACGAAACCTCTTCTCCTTAGGCCGCGCGCATCGTTCCCTCGCTCTCCCGAGCGCACACCACCGGCGCTTGCTCGTATTGCACCGCCCGTGGAAAGCTCTGACCTTAACAAGCTCAAGCGCTAGCCGCTGCTCGCCCAAGGCGGCCTCCGTGATGATTTGGCAACGCAGGATACTGCGTCGGGTCCTAAGTCAGAGCCGACGCCACAATGCACCAGGCCGCCGCAACCACCGACCCGTGTCTACATCGACCTCAGCGGCGGTGACGAGTAGGGCTTCTTCCACGCGGGCGGCCACCCTAGTTAATTAGACCTAGGGTTTATTTAGTTTATTTATGTTTCAAATTATTCTAAGAGACTTTTGGCGCAAAACAAGTTACTTCCCGGTTTAGATGAAATATTAAATTTAAAATCAGGCAAAAAATTGAGGTCCTCATCTAGTGGGAAATTGGGAAAGAAGGTGATAGAAGGAAAAAGAGATAAGGGGTTGGGTTGGGGCACCAATGGGACGCATGTCTGTCGTACGTGAGCACGCGTTGCTTGAGCGTCAGCGTTCACTGGCCAGAGAGCCTGTTGGATATCCTCCTCATGTGGATTGTGAGGATATGGCCATTCGAATCCATTCTCAGGCAGACCAAACATGTGCAGAAACCCACTACCAATTGGGTTATGACCCAGAGTCATTTTGGACTTGCACATGAGGGAAGTTAGATGTTAAGCCCCACATCCAGCCACCACTAGGTAGAGAGACAAAAAATTCATGTTAGCCTGCATTAGAGAAGAAAGAGGGAAAACCAAGAGAGAAGGGAAGGAGAGGAACTTGAATCAAGCATCAGGTACTCCCCACAAGGTCGTGAAGTAAGAATCCATTGCATTGTCTCTTTAAAGCGGTGGTTCGACTCTCTTTGGTGAGATTGTTTCAATCCCTAACTTTTTGACCCCAAATCTTGTTGTTATATCTAAGTTATGTCATATCTTGATGTATTGTCTAGTGCTCTGTAGAGAAGAAGTTGTTGTATCCCATATCTGATAATAGTGGAAACATATAAGGTTTATTTTGGCCCCGTGCTTTTATTCACTCAAGTTGAGAGTATTTTCACGTAAAATATGGTCTCTGTGTTGATATTTGTTGCTGCATTTATAGGCTGAGAGCACATGGAATTTGCTCTACCTGAGTGCTACGATAAGCTAGTATTTGTCATACTCAGACTGTTGTTTGCACTCAGTACTTGTAGTAACTTCAGACTGAACCTATTATCTTCGTATATGTTGGATGCATATGTTTCTTTCCGTGATTGAACAACGATCGTTTAGTGCATGAGCGGTGCCGAAGTCATATATTAGTTCCGCCGCATATTTTCGGATCACACTCAGCAGATTGTGGCAATGGAGATCTATAGATCCACTGTTTTGTTGCTTACCCGTGCAGATCCTAAAAGACATTGTGCTTCACAACTTAAGGCTTCAGTAAATATAATGAGTCCCTTATTATCATTCCATATTTGTTTTAATATTTACATAGTTAGCGTATGCTTAGTGTAAATGTAAGTTAACGGTGATTATAGTTCAATATCGATTTTAGTTTTTCATGGAGCATAGCTTTCTTTACGACTAAATTGAGTGTAACATTCAGCCACATTTATAACTTTTCCAACAATTGTACAGGTGGATACTTTCGTTCAAAAAAAAAAATCCCCAACAGAGTAATCCTGCTACGTAGGACATAGTATTATCTGAAGACGTAGTATATTTGTTTTTTTAAAGAACTGGCAACCAAAGGTTGCAGTCATTGCATTAAGAACGGATATAGAGTTTAATTACAAGGGTGTTTCACATGGCTAAGCCATCCGCAATGAATAAAAGGACTACTCCTCCCTCTCTCCCGCTCTTCTTCTCGCCGCTGCCCACAGTTCCAAGTCATCTCTAGTCTTTCTGATGATGGTATTCAAGTTTGAGCTGCTGTTGTTGAATATTCTGTCATTTCTTTCCAGCCAAAGTCTTCGCATCCTTGCTATCATGAAGGTTGCGGTATTTCTTCTTTGTGCTTTTGAGCCCACAGACAAGGTTTGCATCCACCACTCTCGCACAGAGGTCTGAGCTGAAGGTGTGATGTCGATGTGGTTTCTGTTTAGGCATAATCTGAACCAAAAGGTGCGGGCGACAACACAGTTGGTCAACAGATGGTTGATGGTTTCGGGTTCTTGATCACACATTACACATTTCGCAGGGCTTTGCAATCCGCGCTTTGTAAGTCTGTCCGCTGTCCAGCACCTATTGCGCATGACAAGCCAGGAGAAAAACTTCTCTTTTAATGGTGCTCTGCTCCTCCATAGATCTTTTGCATAATCGGCAAATTCTTTGCCCAAGAAGGAAGACTTATAAGCAGAAGCTGCAGTGTAACTACCATTTGCCGTGAGTCTCCATTTGAAGCTGTCTTCTTCGTGTGAAAGGGGTTCTCTGTCCTGAATCAATCCCCAAAGCTCCATAAATTGGACAATGGCAGCTAAGGTTAAATTTCCACGGATATCAGTAACCCACCTTCCTTCATTGAGAGCCTCAGCCACAGTTCTGTGTTTTCCCCCTCTTGCTGTAACAAACTTGAGCAAATCAGGTGCAATCTCACTTGGGCTTCTACCCTCGAGCCATCTGTCAAACCAGAATTGTATTTTATTTTCATTGCCTAGTAGGCACTGTGTTGCTGCTTTAAACATGCTTTCAGCTTCAGGGGATAGTTTGAATTGTAGACCAGACCAAGCTCTAACATTGCTAGATTTGTCCAACCATCTCCAGTATATTTGTTTAATCAGCCTTAATTTGAGGGGAAGCCAGCGCTGGTATGGTGAGGTGATCTTTACGGCGTGCCGTAGCCTTGTCAATTGTTCGTCGGCCATGGACGCGGAACTCGCAGCATGCAACGAAATGGTCGACGGAGCCGATCGACCTTGAAATGGAGTGCACTACTGCATCAACAGTCTGGTGTCAAAAGAAGACGTTAATTACTTTAGCCTTAGTGCACATTTTTCGTAACATAAAGGAAAGCTTTGGAGAAAATAGGAACCAGAATAAAGTAAGCCATCGCTTGGCACATCTGAGGAGGGCTTTTTATATATATATATATATAGATATTAGGCCAAAGGTACATCGTTAAATTAATAACGTCAACAACGGCGACATAGTACAAGGAGCTAAACACAGCTTACAACATCGAACTGCACATACCCACACAAAAAAAGATCTAACAAGGAGACAACAGTGCCTTAACAAGAGAGACCGGGCAATGGGACGACAGGGTTGCAGAACAAGTAGAAAGCTTTGCCCAAAAAAGCAACACGAAGAGCCAACATCATCCGAAGAAGTGCCGCCATCTCCGCCACACGATATTCGGGGAGCCGCACATTGTGGACTCCAACACGGCATCTTCAAGAAGAGCACGACGTCGAAGCGCCGCCACCGCCCGATCCGAGAATTTTGGGTTTTCACCCGGAGCACGTAAGAGAACGGGGAGAAGCCACCACGACGTTTTCAAGAAGGGAACGACATCCGCGGACGTCGCCGTCGTGGCCCAGCAGCGCTGGGCAAGGGTTTGGGGAGGGCTTCAAACGACCCATTTTTTGGATTTAGAGGTTTCCCGTCTGAATTACATGATATTGTACCCAAGGATTGTTATTCTTCCATGATTTAATGAAAGTCTTTTTTTCGCAAAAATAAGAAAAAAAACCTTAATTTGAGGATTGTTGTAGACTTGTAGTTGACTACCGTATGAATCGTGCCTCGTGCGTCCAGATTTGCAGGAGTAAGGGACCATGTCCTCACAAAAATTCCTTCTATCTTCTTTGGTCAGGGGACCAACAGAAACAAATCTGGTCGTACCAGAATCACGGAATAGTCCCTGTGCACATGTACAAGAACACGAAAGGTATACCATCCCAGTTGCATGTTTTCCATGGAAGAGATATATAGTTGCGGATCGAACATGTCGATGTGCACCTTTTACTTTCATGCTCCCAACACAAAGTACAAGTTTGTGCAAGTCAAAGGAGATCGGAGACCTTTGTCTGCTCTGAACCCTCAAGTAACAATCAAAATTCGTCTGAACTTTTTCTTGTCTGAACAAATGTCTGAACCTTTTCTTGTCTGAACACTTTCATGCTCCCAACACAAAGTACCCCTCAAGTGCTGAATGAAAATACTCTTTTGCCAGCTCTGAACCCTGAAGTCACAATTATGCTGGAATTTATCAGGACTGTGCCATATGCATCTTTAGACTCGTGCGTGTATGCTGAGCTTGGTCAACACAAACAAACACGAAATCGTCTCGACCGCGCAGTCGAGCATCGACAGGCGATACATCGTCCTTTTCAATATAGACGTCGCAATTCCAAACGGTAGCTACGTGTCTGTGCATCATCCGCACGCCTTTGACGGCTGTTGCTCTCAAGGAGAGAAGCTCTGGATCGAGCTCACCTAACCCTGAAATTGACAAGGGACAATGAGGTACGTGTAGAAAGTGATTGATATTCGACCCTGAGCTCACTTCAGACGAGTCCGCCACGTTGACGGAGTGTTGATCGATGTTGTCTTGACCATGCGTATAACCTAAGAAGAAATAGAAAACGTGGTGATTGATTTGTCTCAACATGCTACTTATTTATCTGATTTTAATAAGCCACAGACTGCAGACATTTTCATGGCTTGAGCTTGAGACAACCATTTGCTAGTGCTTTGGTTGAACATGCCCTTATGCTCAAATCCCTCTCTTTGAAACGTTAAAGGACAGAACTAGGCGTCCCCCAGGGGATCTTTCCGGACGATCCCCCGGGTGGAGAGAGCGACACGTGCCCTTTGAACGGTCAAAGAGAAAATAAATCAAGCGCATCTCTCGTTCTCCTCGCAAAAAAAAACCCAACAACCCGTGGCCGCACGCTGCGCCTATCCCGTACCCGTCGCTCGGCCGTATTCCCCAACCATTGCCGGAGAAAGACGCCGTCGCCGGAGAAGACGTCGTCGCAGCTCCGGCGAGAGACGACGCCATAACTCACAGCTCCGGTGACCTGGGCTGGCAGCGCCTCTCGCCGGCGGCGGCCCGCTGGCGAGAGACCACGCCATAACTCACAGCTCCGGTGATCTTGGCTGGCAGCGCCTCTCACGGGCGGCGGCCCGCTAGGCGCCTCCATGGACAGCTTGAAAACGCTCTAAAAAATTTGCTACACCCAATACTGGTGGATTTGCATCACACGAAGAAGAAATTTACTACCGAACTTCTAAGAATTTGCACCTCTTGAAAATAAATTTGCATCTTATAAACAAAAATTTGTTACAAATCTTCTACAGATTTGCATCAAAAAGGGAAAAACATTGCTACAAACCTTCCAAACATTTGCACCATGTCAAAAAATAATGTATCAAGAAGAAAATTGCGACAACTCTTGTGTGGATTTGCATCAATAGAGGAAAAATAATGCTACAAAGGTTTCAAAATTTTGCACCACGTCAAGAAATAATGTATCAAGAAGAAAATTGCTACAACTCTTGTGTGGATTTGCATCAATAGAGGAAAAATAATGCTACAAAGGTTTCAACATTTTGCACCACATCAAGAAAAGAAGGACCAAAAATTATCGAATAACTTTGCTCCCGCAGCACCGCCATTGACCTACCCGAGCATCGCCGCCCCCCTATGGCAGCATTGGCCTTGAGTGCAGGCAGCGCTTCCCCTGACGGAGTGCATCACTAGCTCCGACCTATGGGAGCACGGCTCTCGAGCGCAGGCAGCACCGCCGCCCACGGGTTGCAGCAACGTCGTGCGCCGCTGGTAGCAACGCAGGCCGCCGCTCATAGCATCTCTTCCCACCACTTGAAGCGGCGGCGCCGCCACTTCAAGCACTGCCGACCAGGTGCTGCAGGGCACCGACGCCTCCCCACCACAGCACTGCTGACCACGGAGGTCCAGGCCCAGGGGAGAGCTCACAGATGTGGCGCGCGGTGGCGAGGCGGTCGACGCTGGTGAGAGTGGCCTCGGTGGGCTCCACGCCCTCAGCCTTCATACCAGCGAGGAGCTTGCAGTATCGGAGCTTGGGAAGACAGGGGGCGGCGAGGGGATTGCGGAGCTGGACGCAGAGGAGTGCGGCCGACCATGGCGCCGGTCGAGTTGGTCGCGGGCGAAGAGGGTGCCTCGCCAGCGGAGAGAGGTAGTAGGAGCGGCCACAGGCTTGCTCGCCGCCGGCGGCGGCGTGGAGCTGCCATGGAGCGGCGTGGGTGAGAGAAAGAAAGGAAGGGGAACGAGTGGAGGAAAATAGCCCAGCCGGAAGAGATAAGGCAAGCGTGGTGGGCCTCCACCCATCGCTGTCTCCAGCTCATGGGACGCGTGGCACGCTCTCGACCCGGGGGACGCGAGGGTGCGATCCCCCGGATGATTACAAACCTTTTCCAACGTTAAAGACCTCGGTGCACACAAAAATGGCATTGTCGTCAGCTCAGTAGCTACCTACTTCTCGCCTTCAATGGTATCTCTTGTTCATAAACAAAATATATTGATATCAAGAACGTACCAGTTACAACCGATTTTTAATGTTAAAAACTACTCGAGATATCAAAGAAGCATACATCTAATAATAAAGAAACAATAAACATGACCATGCCAAATTGATCAACGACTCGCTGCAGCACAAACAACCACCGTGCCACTATTGTGACAAAACCTTGACTGTAAAAAAATTCTACAATGGCGACACCTCCAGAAAGGATTCAATGCAAAACACAGTTCTCACCCAACCTAACAATCAAACTCAGTTTATGAGTTTTCACTATGGAGAAAGTTCGATCAATCTTAGTAAAATGCCTTCAACAAGTAAACTCGATTGAAATCCAGACCTAGGGTTTCACCACGGAAATGGACACTGGGTACTCAAAAAGCACCACCAAAATCGTAGTCACCCAATGATGTCATCTCCATTTGCCGAGAACACTGCTGCAACTTACCAATTGGCAGGATCACAATACCCACACCACACGCCTCTGTTGGAAAAGGTGACGCCTAGGAGGCGTTTTAGCATGCTTATGCACTAGGCGATAAACAAATGTGTCGCCTAGGGCAGCGTAAGTCTAGGCATGGTGGAAAAAAATTGTCTTCTCTGAAAAGAAATCATGTCATATTATACTGATGAGTCAGATGGGCCATATTCCAATTGCAGTTGGTTGCAGTTTCCTCAGTTACATGCTCTAAATTTATATGTACACACATATAGTAACCAATACACACCTGATGGCGCCTAGAGCGTTCAAGCGACGTATATGCATTAGGAAAATGCCATCCGTCTCGCCTAAGGCTAGCACTTTTTTCCAACCCACATATAGTTCTTACATGGACAATGCCCTGCAAACAAAACTCTATTCCCACAGCGTGTTGTGAAGCATCATTTTCTCCCAATCCATTGAAAACACACCCGAGACTCCCCACGCACTTTCCTGACGTTGGCATCGCCATACAACCAAACAACCATGCTCATGCAAAGCCAACTGCCAGGTTGTCGTCATCGTTCCTCGTGTTTGTCGTCACTCAGCGGTATCAAACTAGACATGAACAATTGTGATCATCTGACCTTACAAGCGCAATGGACTTGACATACCTTGTCTCTGCCAACACCATGGTAACCATGAAAGTAAGGTGCACCTGTCGTGCTCCACATGCCCGATGGTGCCAACAAAATGCGGGGCTTCGTGCTCCTGAGTCTGGTTTGAACCTCAAGCATGGGGTACCAAACCACTGGGGAGATGCTCGCTAGATTGCACTTCGTAGCGGATTGGACCCGTTGCACGCCAACTGAACAGATCGGGCCAGGATGTCGTTGTGTGGACACGGACGCATCCGATGGTATGTTCCTAGAGAAACGCACGCACTCGTTCCACCACCGTGTTACCCGACCTGGGTGACACACGTATGGTCATTTCAATCTGGTCGCAACGCCAAGAGGGCTGCTGCTGTGTCAATCTCTCCATTATTGGCGGCAACATGAGATTGGCGGCGACCAAATCCAGGGAAAAGAGCAGATTGAGCAACAGATCACGGGGATAAATATGGGTGAAAACGCAAGGCTAAAGTAAAGGAGGACAATAGACGCAGCTCCATCACCGTTCGCCGTTGGACAGACTCCTTTGGCGGCAACGTGGTGATTGGAGTGCTGGTGTTGGGTTCTTTTGGTTGTGGTGGTTGGGGCCTCCGGAATCTCCCTAGATGTGGCCCGGGAGGCAAGGCAAAAGTATGCGCCTGTGGTATATATAGTATGTGATAATGGTGAGCTATTTAAACATGTGTGGAAGCTAGATTTTGCATTAAGGTATCATGAGTTGCATGCTTCTTGAGATTTTATTTGCTTCTTTTTCTTTAACCGAGATTATTTGTTAATGTGTGGTTTGTTGGCCATGTGTGTATTCTATTTAGAGGTTGGGGGATTGAGACCTTTATGGTTGTATTTGTTTGATGATTTTGCAGATCCATTAAGAGATCTCTATTTCCACTATAAGATTGTGGTTGCGCAGGACGAATCCTAATAGTGTCATTTATTATTATTCCTTTTCAAATATTTCGTCTCGATCTAAAAAAAATCTTCACAAAAATTACCTCCCTAGCTTGCACATGTTGCATTTCTTCTCAAACATTTATTCTCCCACACATCACTCCCTCGAAGACTTCTCCGCTGGGATATCCTTGACATATTTGCCAACCCTAAATAATCCATACCTCTTAACCGGTGACTTCAACCATCTAATTGACCACTCCAACAACAACGACTCCTTTTTTTAACTCGGAAGCTCACAAATTCAGTGACAACACTAATTAATTTTGCTAACTGATATCCCTCTCCTTGATTGTCGTTACTTGATCTAACAAACGGTATAACTCTATGCCGAGGCTTGATGGAGTATTGTTACATGGTCTGTGAATCTATCTTTGTAACTCCTTCATCACTTGCCTTATTCGTTCCGCACTTGATCATGTTTCCCCTTTTTTGTCGGTCTCTTCCAATATTACATCCTTTTGGCATTTATGGTTTGAAAATTCTTGGGTCATACATTAGACTTGTGGTAGTGTTGCAAACTTTTTCCCACCAACAATTATCAAGATGATTTGGCAACGGGAGTCCTGGTGTTTCGATGTGATGGATAACTACGATGTTGAAGATATGACTATCACGATCGTCTACCGGCTATATAGGAGAACCTTACATGTGTGATATCCACCGAAATTGTTGAACCACATACAGGATGGTATTGGATTTGCTAGGTGAAGAATTGGCCTATCCATGAAGGACTTTTCTTGTGACAAATTCAAAGAAAACAAGCAAGAAATTAATATCGTAAATGATATTGAAATTGTGAATTTTCCATAAAGAACAAGCATCTCAAATAGATGATAATGTGGAGTTTTGATAATAGGATGTTGGTAACTGTTCCAAAGACTCGCGGAAAGCACCAAAGCTTAATGTGTGTAAAATCTACATAATTAGAACCCGATCGAGTGTAATACTGAAGTACATGGTACTTAAATATATAATATGATGGGACGTGCCAAGGACATGTGAAACTTAGGAATTCGTACAATGGGTGTCAAACTACATAGGCCCTACATATGCCTGGCTATTATATGGGTCCACCCAGAAGTTGGTGGTGCAACGTCGACCAACGCGACTGAATATTGCAGTCTATTGATGAGTTGGCAATATTGAAACGTTGAGCATCCTCATTCCATTGTGGATTAATCTTGTCTTTATCGCGGTTTTGTTTTCTTGTAGAAGGTAGCTAAGACAGATTTTTCCTATGTTTGCTCGCTTCTGGTTGGGACTTCCCACTTGATCAATCTAGTGCATTTTTCTTATATCGAGTCTGCCTTCGTCTTTATTTAACTTGGTCTTGTGTTTTGAATTTTTGATTGCTTCCTTGTTGTTCTGTGCCTGTTTTGTGCTTGAATCTTGACTATAAAAGAAGACAAACGATGGTTGTATCTGAGAGGTCATGTCCTTATCAACAACCCTGCTCGTCTCTTGCAATGTTCCTAGCTAGAATGCACTAGCTCGGCACATAAATTCTTGAAAAAACATCGTATTTCCATCCCATACCAAAGAACAGAAATGCGAATATATGATCACTCTTCTTTTAATTTTACTAACATCATGATTCAGATTCAAACTGAATCAACCACACCTATATTTGGTATGTTTCGTAGAAAAGACTCTTGTCGAAGCATAGTGGATGCTTTGGAGAATCGAGGACATATACAAATATATATGATTGCCTCCAAAAAATTACCCACAAAAATGAAAAGAAAATAAGAAGAGTATACTTTCCTAGTACATGGACAAAATAATTACAAACAATTAGGAAGAAACTAACGCACACATACCCTGCCATGTCCTCTACATGGCTTACGCCTATCATGTATTACTCTCCCCTCTATCCCTATAACAGGGTTACCTTAATTTTGCTTGATTTAACTTTGACCATACTTTTTTTTACCAATAGTATATGAAACAACTCCATTGATTTTTTTTGAATAAGTTAAAGCTGTAAATACATGAACGCCATGTAAATAGAGATGACGGGAGTACTGAACTGTACTATACTTGCAACTTGTGTGTCAGTATCTACAATCATAGAACACACTGGGATCAGGATCAGGATCAGTGAGTTCCATAACCATCCTTCCGATATCATCCCAGTAATCATCGTTCTCCGCTGGCGAGCTGGGAACGCTCAACGAGGCCATCGCTGGCAGCGGTTGCACCGCGGGGCTGTCCCAGTGTTGCAGCCCCTGGAAATTCTGGCCGTTGTAGCCACTGGTCATGTTGTTCCCAGCGGCCGGAGCCTGGGGCGGCGTCTTCAGGCAGTTCATGTACTCGTAGTCGATCTCCCCGGTGCACACCGACTCGAGGCTGCAGCCGGTGACGGAACTCGACTCCGGCTGCGGCACAACAGAGGCGGCCACCCTGCCGGCGACCTGCTGCTGCGGGTGCCTCTTGTAGGTGATAGTCCTCTTGAAGATCCGGCAGATAGTCCACACTTCCTGCATTATTTCAGGCACGGTTTAGTCACGGCGGATCAGACAGGTCACATGCAGAATGTCGACGTGACGTACCGCTTCTTGCAAACACGGCGAGGAGTGGGCGGGGGCGACAGTGGGGCGCGGCAGGAGGCGGAACTCGTGCATCATCCACTCCGTTTTGGTGCCCTTGCCGGCGCTGCCACGGTAATAGACGAGGGATTTCTTGAGGCCGATGCAGCAGCCGCGGGCGTTTATCGGCCGGTCGATGCCGGTGGCCTTCCAGAAACCAGCACCGGTGACCCTGTTGGGACGGACACTGTTCCGGTATTTCCTCCCCCTCAGGCAGAAGAAGTACCATTCCTTGTCGCCACCAACCGTGTTCGCCTCTGCACATAATTAATTTGCACCGAATTTAGCTTTCTATGATATATATTAATTTATTTATTCGTTGTATACTAGTACTTAGCATATAATGCTTGTAGTTAGCACTCAACTAGTTTGATGCAACCCGAGATTGTAACATAATTAATATAATTCATACATAAGAGATTCACAACATGCATAGAAAACTAGGACTTCATTATTTCTTAGGCGACTGAGAAATAACTACTCCGTACCTTACAAGTTACCGACATAAAATTATCATACAGCCATGAGATTTGCGCAAGTACAAAATATAAGATGTATTATTGTTTCATTTCCATAAAACTTGATCAAGAATTAGTTGGTTAGTACATATTTATGTGCTACGAAATCACAGACAAAAGTACATATTTTTTAAAACGAATCTAGTTAATTAACACCACTTTCATGTGATCTAGACCACATATTTGCAAAGAAAAGCTTGATAAAAAGTGTGTCTTAGCCCATATGTTTTAGAATTGAGGGAATACATAACATGTCCATCCTCCAGCTTTTGATGAATTGGAATGGTGTGGAATTTGCCACCGAATACCGAATACATCCACATATATGTATATGATATGAATATCTCTCAAAATATAATGTGATAATATCAGATAGAGAAACTGAAAACCCTTATTTGCCACCGAATACCGAATACATCCTCTTATTGCTTTCATGGCACCAGATTTAAAATTTACTTTCCCCCATTGTTGCAACCATAATCCACACTCTAAAAATGTGGCCTAATAGTCACGGCGGTGGGAAGAGAATGAGACAGTGTATTACATAAAAAATAAGGGGCCGGAGTGTTATTAGATGGCAGTGGCGCACAGAAGGAATTTAGTTTCTCTTTCCAGGATGATCGACAACGCATCTTGTGAAAAAGTTTGTGATCGGGTAATAAACTACCCGTTTTGTAGGCGTACTTGTTAACAAATAAGATCTCATTCACCTAGAAAAAAGTGTGTGTTATACTTACTTGGCAAGTCAGAAGGCTCGTGCTTGTAGATGTCCATCTCCTTGATGATCTCGATGCTCAGCCGCTTCCCAGCCACCTTCCGCCGGAGATAGAACGTGACGAGCTCCTCATCCGTTGGATGGAATCGGAAACCCGGTAGCACCAGGTCGTCATCGTCTTGTTCTTCTTCCTCCAACAGCTCCTCCTCCTCCCTTTCTCCTACAACCACTTTCCCCTCGACCACAGCTCCATGATACCCATCACTCTTCATCACCTTTCCCATCGCTCTTCTTCTCCGGTCGATCAAACTGTACGTCTTGCTTCGTTGCACTTGCCCTGGACAAGGATCCCAGCGCGGCTATATATAGATAGGAGTGGGTGCATGTACTGAGCTAGTTAGCCCTCTAGATATATAGGATAGAGTCACGAAGGTTCATGCATGCCCGGTCCAAGTCCCACCTGGTTAATTAGAAGTTACTAGCATGTGGCAATTAGCAAGTTAATTAATTTGTATTTATCCTTGACAGTTCTTCACATCATGATCTCTGCTTTTGTGATATGTATCCTTTCATAAACGAGACAAGTAGTTTGACATGTCCAGAGACGTGCCACAAAAGTTTACTAAGTAGTAATCCAAGGAGGATTAATTGTTGTTGGTAGCTAGTTAGTGACTTGGTTGCATATTGCTTTATTGACTTCATATTTTTCTGTTATTAACTAATATGGTCGAGCAGGGTCATAGATATACCATCAACGCTCCAGAGCAACTAAGTTTCATGCACGGGAAATAATTTACTTAGTCGTAAGATGCACTATTAGCATATGAATATCCATATGATTCGTGACTGCCAAGAACCTTCAAATAAATAGAAAAAGTCGTTAAAACTTATATATATCGATCTAAAGTACAACCGTCAGGCGAATTACTCTAGAAAAAGTAAAATGTCCGACAATGGGTTGCCGGCCCGTCAGAAAAATATGAAAATGTGTGACATATACAAAAAAGACAAATCACATGCAAATAGTGCATGATACTATTCACGTAGCTCTTCTCTTTTTTGCTCAGGTCACATAGAGTCATATTTTGAGACGAAACTTTGTAGTTGCATAAGATACAACATAACTAATGTGTGTGATTTATTACAGATTTTTTGAAAACTCAAAAATATGATTTTGGATAATGGGTTGCGGGTGCAACTAGTTGCGGATTATTCGCTCTCTTACTTGACCCTATTATAAGTTCACTGTGAAGGATTAGCATGTGGAGGATAGTTGCTACATATAGAGTTCTGGATGAGAAAATAAAGGCTGTGTTAAGCAAAATATGTTGACTTGTTCTGTTCTATCTAATTGAAAAGATAAAATAGAAAGTACATTTGACCAAGTCTGCTGTCATTTTGTGATCTACCAACCAAGTCATTAGAATTTTACCTGGACCATCGAGACAAAGGAATAGAACGAACGGCTATCAAATGGACCAGTTGCATGGTTAAGATGCATTGGTGTATGTATGCAAAGACCTCAACTGTCCATAGCTCTATTCTCTTTTGCTTGGTCGTTGGAGGAAAAATAGGGCACTAGTTAACATTTTTAGAAGGTGTCAACTTTCATAAGCAGATAATATCAGGGATCATCGCCGAGAAATATGTGTGCTAACTACCAATAGGTGACAAGTAAAAAAGTACTTTTAGAGGTGACAAAATTCCAGTTTGCTAAGGTAGGGATCATCTACTGCTCACCCACATTCTCGACCGAATTATAATCAAATTTCGCGGCTAAAAATTTAAAAGTAAAGAATGCCTTTATATCTCACGTTCTATCATTATGATTAATCATGTACTGCCTACTGACATACAAAATAGTACTGTACTTAACAGTTAACGTGGAGTGAGCGATGAGAGTAAAGAAACACCTAACTCCCCTGAACCATAGCTCGACCTGAACTGCACGTAGGTTGTTTCCACATCAGCACAAAAACATACTTATTGCAGGAATTTTAAATTTTTAGATAAAGAATATATTAATGTCACGGAGATACCAATTACGCCCAGCTTCTGCACCAATGCAATACCCTAATGTCATTACGGATGCACACAGGCGAAAAAAGAAGAAGAAGCTCAAAAAGAAAAGTCCCGCTACAGAGTTCCAGTCCTTGCAGCAGCAGCACAACCACCACCAAGACAACACCTGATGTCCAAGTTCTCCAAAAGCAACGCCTTCAAGAAGGAAAAAGTGCACAACCTCCGTCGTCGCCCGATCGAAGATCTTGGTTTTCACCCTGGAGATAGTCCCCGCTCTCAAAACAATGTCTTCAACAAGACCATTGTCAGGTACAATCAATTAAGGCTGGATCTTAAATTTTCACCCTGAAAGGTAAGACTTTCAACTTCACTTGTGTTTTCGCCCCACTTACATACTGTTGCTGCGATTACTGAAGCTCCAAGCCAGTTCCTCATCGCCTCAAAGGTTCCAATCACCAATATTAGTACTCAAATCTCGGCTGCCATGTCATTCTTTGCCTCAACTTCACCATAGTTTGCCCATGATGGCAACAAAAGAAGAGCTTCGCGCCGCTCCCTCCTGCCGACCGAATCCCATCCGATCCAGTTGTCTCTAGGCATAAATGTCCATGCGAGATCGCCGACGGAGCCTTCCAGAACCCGTCACTCCGGCCAGATCAAAGAGGACATACATCAGGCCGAATTTCGCCTTGACGGAAGAGGAATCTAGGTCCACCGCCTTTATTCAAGCCGAGCCCCACGCAAAAAACCATCCCGGCCTACCGGAAAATCCGTCAGATCGAAACTGACCCACCGGAAAATCCAGCCGCCCGACCCACCGGAAGAGCGGCGGATGAACAGTAGCCCTGGCCGCCACGCCCACGAATCGGAGCAGGCACGAAGCCCGGGCTCCTTCGACCCCCAGCGCCGCCGCCATGCTTGCCTTCTCGTTGGCACACACCACCCAGCGCCCCGCTCCACGTGAAGCCAGTCCGCTGTGGTGCGCCCACCAACTCGCGCCGCCGCACCACCGGCCGAGGTGGCAGCAGCGGCCAGGGAGGCCCGGCGGTGGTGGCTGCTGGCTAGGGTTTGAGTCGCCTCCGGAGTCGCCCACATGAGGCGACCCGGAAGGCCGAAACGTTTTCTCACAGAAATTTTAAATAAGTGTCAGGTACATAGTTTTCTGACTAGCCGGCAAACTAAATTTCTTAAATATTTCTCACTGTTTTGGAAGATGCATAGTTATGTACTCCTGCCGTCCCAAATAGGGTGGCGTCTTAGTTTTGCGTGCAACAATTTTGACCATAAATTTCACCAACAAAATATGTCTAATTTTCTAAATAAATTGTACCATCGGATTCATATTCAATACAGTATAATTTTTGTAAAATATATCACATTTTTTGTTGGTGAAATACATGATCAAAGTTGGTGCACGCAAAACAAGCACACCACCTAAATAGGGACGGAGGGAGTAACTCTCAATCCTTAAAAAATACAGTTATAATTTTAGAGAGGTGTGTGTGGGGGAGGGGAGGGGGCAGCTACCTTGACCTCATAGAGTTCATGTTTTGCGGTGGTTGTTATCTCACAAAAAATTGCTCAGTACGGACAATTCGGCTGAGAGGCGGAAAAAGTTGAAGACAAAACATGTATTTCGTGTGCAGAATAGGAAACAGTGCAACATTTGTTCTTTGACTGTGATATAGTTAAGGTGTTGTACAATAGTCTATCTCAACTTCTTAATAAAGATGTCTAAAAGTGCCCTAGAGATTGACAGTGGGATGAGGCTTATACTACTCCCTTCCACCAGCAATATCATGTACCGTGAGACTCTCTCGGTAAATATACTTGAACTGGTTTACAGGTGATATGGCAACGCTTTGTGACTGTCACTATTATACAATGATACATAGGAAACCCCTTATTGGCAATGGCATTCACAATAGCCACGATGAAAAAAATGAAACCTGTGGGCGATCATGCCTTTCAGAATTTGGTCGCCGCTGAGCTAACCACAATGGCAGCGGTCAAAATCAGAAGATCGTTGCTGATGTGGGTAGGCCATGAGAAATATTGGAAACCTTTCTGATGTGGACTACTTCAGAAATGGTGGAACATAAATAACTCTAATGCCGACTCCAAGGTATAAATCCTTGTGTTGCATGGTATTGTGCCAATGAATTAGGGTTTCTATATTGCTAAGGTTGTACTCTTCTTGGTTGTATGGTTGTTGTTAGTTGATAATGAAAATGTTTAGGCATTGCTAATCGATTCATGGCTTGTGCTTTGTTTGAATCATAGCAAGTTATTAGTTTGTGTTAGCTTTGTAATGCTATTGTCGGCTTTAATTGATTACTTAGTGAAAGGATCGAGTAGGTTGACTAGAGGGGGGTGAATAGGCAACTACAAATTTTCTTTTTCTTTTAATCAAATTAAGGCTTTGCTCAAATATAAGTTCTCTAGATATGCAACTAGGTGAACAATCCTATATGATGAGCAAATGACAAGCTAGCAAGATATTCTAAACAAGATAAGCTAGCAATACAAGTAAAAGAAGGTAAAGAGATAACCACACGGTGACGCGAGATGTTTACCGAAGTTCACTTCCCAAAAGAAGCTACGTCTTCGTTGGAGCGGTGCGGGGTCACAAGTGAGCCCCGAATAGCCTTGATATGGCACACCGTATCTCCCTCGTGTTATCCTCCAATGAGGAGTTCCACGAGCCACTATATGATGCCCTCGAGGTCGGCAACAAACCTTTACAAGGATGAGGCACACTCCACAACCGAATTGGAGGCTCTCACTAAATTCCCGCGGCTCCCAAAGCCACAAGAATCACAAGGCCGGGGCACGTCTCCACAACTCAATTGGAGGCTCCCGGCTAGTCCCCGCGGCTACCAAAGCCACAAGAACGACCAACGACCGTCTAGGGTTCCAAGGAATGGATGGGGAAATCAAATCGCTTTGGTGGAAGTGTAGATCTAGGTCAACTCTCCCAAGTCCTAGAAGGACAAGGTGTTTGAGTGGGTAGGGAGAGAGATCTAGTGAAATGAAGCTTGCAACAATGGTGGGTGAGATATTTCTGGTCGTGGTACCTTCTCAAGGTAGGAGAAGGTCCTTATATAGTGCTCCCAATTTTCTAGCCGTTGCAGAAACTTGACCCCGGAATCTCCGGCCTGGAGGACCGGAATCTCCGGCCTGGGCGGAATCTCCGCCCCCACGAGGGGCCGGAGTCTCTGCACAGACCGGAGACTTCCAAAGTCTCCGGCCAGTCTCTGGCCCGTCTCCGGACTGAGCACCCGAGGCTTACGCCAAGCGCTGGCGATTTTCGCCTAGTCCAGAAATTCTGAGACCGGAGACTCCGGCTGCCCTGAGCCAGAAACTCACAGAGTCTCCGGCCTGGGCAGCGCCAGAGTTTCTAGGGTGATTTTCAACAACTACTTGGAAAATCCGGAAACACTATTTGTCACCATTGTTTTTGTGGAATATCTGGGTGCAAAAGCTGTGTATGTGCAAATGTGATTTCCCCAAACGTTCTGACGAGTAAACCCCCCTTAATAGTACGGCTTCCCTACGACTCAATAAATTAAATCTTCGGAACTCCGATATCGGTCTTTTCTTCCTTTTGAGTGGACACTCACCGTCTTGTGCATTTCGACAATTGTACCTAAAATACTTTTAGCATACGGTAAGATCAAACTTATGTTGTTATCAAACACCAAAACTAATTAGGAGAGACATGTCCTTTCAATCTCACCCTTTTTGGTGTTTGATGACAACATAAGGATTTGCATAAAATGGATATGTATGATATGATTTATGCAAGAAGGTTTACAAAATATAGACGGGCTCCCCCTTGATGTGTGTGCTAATAATTTGCATTAGAATACATAGAGCCCACACAACAAGGATCAACACTCCCCCTATGTTTTATAAACCCATAATATGTGCAATATATAACAATGTGGCATGGATACAATGACATTGCACAAAAGTGAGTAAGACATGATGTAAATGAAATTTAAAGACTAGACCACAAGATATAGAGATAAATAACATAGTCTTTAACATCACACATAATATTGGGAATTGCATGTCTTACCACACGCTATAGGTAGTTCACAACCATAGAATTAAAAACCAACTAAGATAAATGAAGCACAAGCTTGTAAGAGGCAAACGAAGTTCAAAAAGCTTGTGTTTCGACCAAACCCATGCAAATCCCCGAGATATCCTAAATAGAACTACTTCTCCCCCTTTGGCATCAAGACGCCAAAAAGGAAAAAGAGCGACGCTAGCGTAACCAAGACGATCACACATCCCCGGATTCTTCGTCCTCATCATCATCACTGCCACCTTCATCCTCCACTTCAGACTTGTCATCATCATCATCATCAACATCAACCATTGGTGCTTTCCCGGTGTTGCGAGAGGAAGAGGGCATGGAGGAAACATCATTATAATCAGCCCATGGAAATTGATCCGCATTCCATTGATCATAGGAGAGAGTGGTGGCTGAGGGCGGGGACTCGGGCTCATCATCTTTGCGAGGTGGAGTGACACCACCATTTTTGATCTTCTGAATTTCCTTGTACATCACCCTTTGGTTGGATATGATGTGCTTATTTGCAACATAGTTGGCATGGTTTTCCTTGTGAGTAGCAATCTTCATGCAGAGCATAGTCTTCTGCCACCAAGTGAGGTGGCGTACTTCATTCTTGACTCTCTCTCTCTTCCACTACCCACATGAGAGGATGGAGTGGCATTCTTCCTCCTAGCCCTTGGTGCCACTTCTTCAATCTCATCCACATCATCAACAGAAGGAGCACTTGAGCTGCTGCCACTATCTTTGATTTGGAGCTTTTGAAGACACCCAACCTTGTGCAAAGTGAAATAATCTTGATTAAGTCCATCCATACAGTCAATAATGAGTTTCATCACATATGGTGCATACACCGGAGACTTGCGTTCAATCATGGCAAGATGGATCTCACACTTAATGAAATCCATGACATCGATTTCCTGTCCTACCACGTCAGGACCAGCACGATGAACTGTATAAGCATGGTATAAGAGATTCACCAAACCTCCCCGTAGCTCATCCGTGTTGCCGGCTTGAGGTGCAATCGACTCACGGAACATGCGAAGCAAGATGTTGTAGAGAAGCTTTAAGGACTTGGATTGACCAACCTTGGCACCCTTGATACAGAGAGGAGCAAGTCTTCTCTTGATGGGATCTATTCCCTCCACATGCATTCTTTTCCCAGAAGGACTAGTGGCACCGATGAATGGATACCCCAAAACTTTAGCAAAGTTGGTGAAGTCAGATTTGCAACGAGTGGGGCCACACATCCAAGTCATGGGCAAATTTTCTTCAGCCCCAATAACGAGCGTGGCAAAGAATTGTTGCACAAGAGGTATGATATAGTTTTGTTGAGTTCTCATGAGATGATCCAGTCCAAGCTTTCTAACAACCCAAAGAGCCTCGGCAAAGTAATCATTGACCTCCATGTAATCAAAGTTGGCAACCATTTGGAGGCACACTGGAAATTTTGTGAATTGGTCATATATCTGTGTTTGAATGAGCTCTTGTTCCTTTCTCCAAAAATCACCATTGGTGGTGTTTCTTGGCAGAGCATACATGTTCCTCTTACGCATATGATGGAATTCATCTTTGGACATGCCCACTAGAGTGGTGAGTTGATCATATCTTGTTTCTTTGTCTCTCTCATTCCTCAAAAAGTCCTCACGAGCACGAGCAACCCTCTCAAGATCTTTCTTCTGTTGACGGATCACTGATCTCTGAACAGATACCCCAGAGTCTTCATCAAGATCCATACGGTTTCCCGACTGTGACTTGGTCTTTCTAGAAGAAGGAGGTTGACTTGATGAGGATGGCTTATGACGTTTGTTACCTGTGAGGGTATAGAGCAAGGGGTAGCATATGGGGTAAGTATTCATGTCCAGGAAATAAAATTAGGAACCATCATAAAATTCTGGACACTGGAAAAATGATCTAGACCGGAGTTTCGGCACTCAGGGGCCGGAGTTTCCGACCAAATCGGAGTCTCTGGCCTGTTGAATTGTTGCACTAGCCAACTAGCTCAAAAATCTGAACTGCACGTTTAGACTATTTTAGTCCTTAGCGTGGGTTCGGTGCAGGCCGCAGAATCTTTTTTCTTTTTTTTAATACTGCGTGGTCTTAAACTTGAGACCTCTTGGTTCTGATATCATATTAAATTGTTGCACTAGCCAACTATCTCAAAAGTCCGAACTGATGGAAAGTGGCTAAGCAATATATTTATATTCAACATCTCCTTGAACCTCAAAGTGCTGAATGAAAATACGCTTTGCCAACCCTGAAGTTATGCTGGAATTTATCAGGACTGTGCCGGATGCATCTTTAGACTCGTGCAGTCGTGCGTGTATGCTGAGCTTGGTCAAGAGAAACAAACACGAAATCGTCTCGACCGCGCAGTCGAGCATCCTCGCCAGACGATACATCGTCCTTTTCGTTGTGGACGTCGCAATTCCAAACGGTAGCTACGTGTCTGTGCATCATCCGCACGCCTTTGACGGCTGTTGCTCTCAAGGAGAGAAGCTCACCTAACCCTGAAATTGACAGAGGGACAATGAGGTACGGAGTTGATCGATGTTGTCTTCTGTGGGACCATACGTATAAACTAAGAAGAAATAGAAACGTGGTGATTGATTTGTCTGAATATGCTACTTATTTATCTGATTTTAATAAGCCACAGACTGCAGACATTTTCATGGCTTGAGCTTGAGACAACCGTTTGCTAGTGCTTTGGTTGAACATGCCCTAATGCTCAAATCTCTTTCTCTCTTTGAAACGTTAAAGGCCTCGGTGCAGACAAAAAGGGCATTGTCGTCCGCTCAGTAGCTACCTACTTCTCGCCTTCAATGGTATCTCTTTTTCATAAACAAAATATATTGATATCAAGAACGTACCAGTTACACCCGATTTCAATGTTAAAACTACTCGAGATATCAAAGAAGCATACATCTAAGAATAAAGAAACAATAAACATGACCATGCCAAATTGATCAACGACTCGCTGCAGCACAAACAACCACCGTGCCCTATTGCGACAAAACCTTGACTGTAAAAAAAATTCTCCAATGGCGACACCTCGAGAAAGGATTCAATGCACGAGCACCGTGCTCACCCAACCTAACAAACAAACTCAGATTATGAATTTTCACTATGGAGAAAGTTCGATCAATCTCAGTAAAATGCCTTCAACAAGTAAACTCGATTAGTCCATCATTGTCAGACACAAGCATTGAAATCCAGACCTAGGGTTTCACTACGGAAATCGACATTGGATACTCAAAAAGCACCACCAAAATCGTAGTCACCCAATGATGTCATCTCCACTGCCGAGAACACTGCTGCAACTTACCAATTGGCAGGATCACAATACCCACACACCACCGTTGGAAAAGGTGACGCCTAGGAGGTGTTTTAGCACGCTTAGGCCCTAGGCGATAAACAAATGCGTCGCCTAGGGCAGCATAAGTCTAGACATGGCGACAAAAAAATTATCTTCTCTGACAAAAAATCATGTCATATTATACTGATGAGTCACATGGGCCATATATCAATTGCAGTGTTGGTTGAAGTTTACTCAGTTACATGCTCTAAATTAATATGTACACACATATAATAACCAATACACACCTGATGGCACAAGTTGTATGATAGCCTAGAGCGTTCAAGCGTCGTATAAGCATTAGGCAGATGCCAGTCTTGCCTAAGGCTAGCGCTTTTTCCAACCCACATATAGTTCTTACATGGACAATGCCCTGCAAACAAAACTCTATTCCCAGAGCGTGTTGTGAGGCATCATTTTCTCCCAATCCATTGCAAACACACCCGAGACTCCCCACGTACTTTCCTGACGTTGGCATCGCCATACAACCAAACAACCATGCTCATGCAAAGCCAACTGCCAGGTTGTCGTCATCGTTCCTCGTGTTTGTCGTCACTCAGCGGTATCGAACTAGACATGAACAATTGTGATCATCTGACCTTACAAGCGCAATGGCCTTGACATACCTTGTCTCTGCCAACACCATGGTAACCATGAAAGTAAGGTGCACCTGTCGTGCTCCACATGCCCGATGGTGCCAACAAAATGCGGGGCTTCGTGCTCCTGAGTCTGGTTTGAACCTCAAGCATGGGGTACCAAACCACTGGGGAGATGCTCGCTAGATTGCACTTCGTAGCGGATTGGACCCGTTGCACGCCAACCGAACAGATCGGGCCAGGACATGGTTGTGTGGACACGGACGCATCCGATGGTATGTTCCTAGAGAAACGCACGCACTCGTTCCACCACCGTGTTACCAGACCTGGGTGACACACGTCCGGTCATTTCAATCTGGCTCAATGCCAAGAGGGCTGCTGCTGTGTCAATCTCTCTATTGTTGCCAGCACCATGAGATTGGCGGCGACCAAATCCAGGGAAAAGAGCAGATTGAGCAACAGATCACGGGGATAAATATGGGGGAAACGCAAAGCTAAAGTAAAGGAGGACAATAGACGCAGCTCCATCACCGTTCGCCGTTGGACAGACTCCTTTGGCGGCAACGTGATGATTGGAGTGCCGGTGTTGGGTTCTTTTGGTTGTGGTGGTAGGGGCCTCCGGAATCTCCCTAGATGTGGCCCGGGAGGCAAGGCAAAAGTATGTGCCTCTGGTGTATATAGTATGTGATAATGGTGAGCTATTTAAACATGTGTGGAAGCTAGATTCTGCATTAAGGTATCATGAGTTGCATGCTTCTTGAGATTTTATTTGCTTCTTTTTCTTTAACCGAGATTATTTGTTAATGTGTGGTTTGTTGGCCATGTGTGTATTCTATTTAGAGGTCGGGGGATTGAGACCTTTATGCTAGTCTTTGTTTGATGATTTTGCAGATCCACTAAGAGATCTCTATTTCCACTATAAGATTATGGTTGCGCAGGACGAATCCTAATAGTGTCATTTGTTATTATTCCTTTTCAAATATTTCGTCTCGATCTAAAAATATCTTTCATCACAAAAATTACCTCCCTAGCTTGCACAGGTTGCATTTCTTCTCAAACATTTATTCTCCCACACATCACTCCCGCGAAGACATCTCCTTTGGGATATCCTCGACATATTTGCCAACCCTACATAATCCATACCTCTTAACCGGTGACTTCAACCATCTAATTGACCACTCCAACAACAACGACTCCTTTTTTAACTCGAAAGCTCGCAAATTCAGTGACAACACTAATTAATTTTGCTAACTGATATCCCTCTCCTCGATTGTCGTTACTTTATCTGGCAAACGGTATAACTCTATGCCGAGGCTTGATGGAGTATTGTTACATGGTTTGGGAATCTATCTTTGTAACTCCTTCATCTCACTTGCCTTATTCGTTCCGCACTTGATCATGTTTCCCCTTTTTTGTCGGTCTCTTCCAATATTACATCCTCTTGGCATTTATGTTTTGAAAATTCTTGGGTCATACATTAGACTTGTGGTAGTGTTGCAAACTTTTTCCCACCAATAATTATCAAGCTGATTTGGCAACGGGAGTCCTGGTGTTTCGATGTGATGCATAACTACGATGTAAAAGATATGACTATCACGACCGTCTACCGGCTATATAGGAGAACCTTACATGTGTGATATCCACCAAAATTGTTGAACCACATACAAGATGGTATTGGATTTGCTAGCTGAAGAATTGGCCTATCCATGAAGGACTTTTCTCGTGACAAAATCAAAGAAAACAAGCAAGAAATTAATATCGTAAATGATATTGAAATTGTGAATTTTCCATAAAGAACAAGCATCTCAAATAGATGATAATGTGGAGTTTCGATAATAGGATGTTGGTAACTATTCCAATGACTCGCGGAAAGCACCAAAGCTTAATGTGTGTAAAATCTACATAATTTGAAACCGATCGAGTGTAATGCTGAAGTACATGGTACTTAAAAATTTAATATGATGGGACGTGCCAAGGACATGTGTGTAAGAGTACATATACGAGTTAGTATTAGACTAGGACTCCTAGACCTACTTGTACTCCAAGTCTATCTCCCTCTTTGTACCTCTTTATATACCCCATGAGGGTCACCGTAATACAACAACAAAATATTAGGGTTCTAAAATTTCTACAATGTGAAACCTAGGAATTCATACAATGGGTGTCAAACTACATATATAGGCCCTACATATGCCTGGCTATTACATGGGTCCAACCAGGAGTTGGTGGTGCAACATCGACCAACGCGGCTGAATATTGCAGTCTATTGATGAGTTGGCAATATTGAAACGTTGAGCATCCTCATTCCATTGTGGATTAATCTTGTCTTTATCGCGGTTTTGTTTTCTTGTAGAAGGTAGCTAAGACAGATTTTTCTTGTTCGTTTCTGGTTGGGACTTCCCATTTGATCAATCTAGTGCATTTTTCCTATATCGAGTCTGCCTCCGTCTTTATTTAACTTGGTCTTGTGTTTTGAAATTTTGATTGCTCCCTTGTTATTCTGTGCCACCTACTGCTCGTCTTGCAATGTTCCTAGAATGCACTAGCTCGGCACATAAATTCTTGCAAAAACATCGTATTCCATCCCATACCAAAGAACAGAACTGCGAATATATGATCACTCTTCTCTTAATTTTACTACCATCATGATTCTGATTCAAACTGAATCAACCACACCTATTTTTGGTATGTTTCGTAGAAAAGACTCTTGTCGAAGCATAGTGGATGCTATGGAGAATCGGGGACATATACAAATATATATGATTGCCTCCAAAAAATTACCCACAAAAATGAAGAGAAAATAAGAAGAGTATACTTTCCTAATGTACATGGACAAAATAATTACAAACAATTAGGAAGAAACTAACGCACACATACCCTGCCATGTCCTCTACATGGCTATCCCTATAACATGGTTACCTTAATTTTGCTTGATTTAACTTTGACAATACTTTTTTTGCCAATAGTATATGAAACAACTCCATTGATTTTTTTTTTGAATAAGTTAAAGCTGTAAATACATGAACGCCATGTGAATAGAGATGACGGGAGTACTGTACTGTACTATACTTGCACCTTGTGTGTCAATATCTACAATCATAGAACACACTGGGATCAGGATCAGGATCAGTGAGTTCCATAACCATCCTTCCGATATCATCCCAGTAATCATCGTTCTCCGCTGGCGAGCTGGGAACGCTCAACGAGGCCATCGCTGGCAGCGGTTGCACCGCGGGGTTGTCCCAGTGTTGCAGCCCCTGGAAATTCTGGCCGTTGTAGCCACTGGTCATGTTGTTCTCACCGGTCGGAGCCTGGGGCGGCGTCTTCAGGCAGTTCATGTACTCGTAGTCGATCTCCCCGGTGCACACCAACTCGAGGCTGCAGCCGGTGACGGAACTCGACTCCGGCTGCGGCACAACAGAGGCGGCCACCCTGCCGGCGACCTGCTGCTGCGGGTGCCTCTTGTAGGTGATAGTCCTCTTGAAGATCCGGCAGATGGTCCACACTTCCTGCATTATTTCAGGCACGGTTTAGTCACGGCGGATCAGACAGGTCACATGCAGAATGTCGACGTGACGTACCGCTTCTTGCAAACACGGCGAGGAGTGGGCGGGGGCGACAGTGGGGCGCGGCGGGAGGCGGAACTCGTGCATCATCCACTCCGTTTTGGTGCCCTTGCCGGCGCTGCCATGGTAATAGACGAGGGATTTCTTGAGGCCGATGCAGCAGCCGCGGCGTTTATCGGCCGGTCGATGCCGGTGGCCTTCCAGAAACCAGCACCGGTGACCCTGTTCGGACGGATACTGTTCCGGTACTTCCTCCCCCTCAGGCAGAAGAAGTACCATTCCTTGTCGCCACCAACCGTGTTCGCCTCTGCACATAATTAATTTGCACCGAATTTAGCTTTCTATGATATATATATTAATTTATTTATTCGTTTTATATTAATTAGCATATAATGCTTGTAGTTAGCACTCAACTAGTTTGATGCAACCCGAGATTGTAACATAATCATTCATACATAAGAGATTCACAACATGCTTAGAAAACTAGGACTTTATTATTTCTTAGGTGACTGAGAAATAACTACCTTACAAGTTACCGACATAAAATTATCATACAGCCATGAGATTTGCGCAAGTACAAAATATAAGATGTATTATTGTTTCATTTCCATACAACTTGATCAAGAATTAGTTGGTTAGTACATATTTTATGTGCTACGAAATCACAGACAAAAGTATATATTTTTGAAAACGAATCTAGTTAATTAACACCACTTTCATGTGATCTAGACCACATATTTGCAAAGAAAAACTTGATCAAAAGTGTGTCTTAACCCATATGTTTTAGAATGGAGAGAATACATAACATGTCCATCCTCCAGCTTTTCATGAACTGGAATGGTGTGGAATTTTTATCATTCATCCACATATATGTATATGATATGAATATCTCTCAAAATATAATGTGATAATATCAGATAGAGAAACTGAAAACCCTTATTTGCCACCGAATACCGAATACATCCTCTTATTGCTTTCATGGCACCAGATTTAAAATTTACTTTCCCCCATTGTTGCAACCATAATCCACACACTAAAAATGTGGCCTAATACTCACGGCGGTGGGAAGAGAATGAGACAGTGTATTACATAAAAAATAAGGGGCCGGAGTGTTATTAGATGGCAGTGGCGCACAGAAGGAATTTAATTTCTCTTTCCAGGATGATCGACAACGCATCTTGTAAAAAAGTTTGTGATCGGGTAATAAACTACCCGTTTTGTAGGCGTACTTGTTAACAAATAAGATCTCATTCACCTAGAAAAAAGTGTGTGTTATACTTACTTGGCAAGTCAGAAGGCTCGTGCTTGTAGATGTCCATCTCCTTGATGATCTCGATGCTCAGCCGCTTCCCAGCCACCTTCCGCCGGAGATAGAACGTGACGAGCTCCTCATCCGTTGGATGGAATCGGAAACCCGGTAGCACCAGGTCGTCATCGTCTTGTTCTTCTTCCTCCAACAGCTCCTCCTCCTCCCTTTCTCCTACAACCACTTTCCCCTCGACCACAGCTCCATGATACCCATCACTCTTCATCACCTTTCCCATCGCTCTTCTTGTCCGGTCGATCAAACTGTACGTCTTGCTTCGTTGCACTTGCCCTGGACAAGGATCCCAGCGCGGCTATATATAGATAGGAGTGGGTGCATGTACTGAGCTAGTTAGCCCTCTAGATATATAGGATAGAGTCACGAAGGTTCATGCATGCCCGGTCCAAGTGGGAGATGGTCAAATTGGGGGACTTATTCCTCATCTAGTTGAGGGAGGAGTCTCTATTCTACAATATGCGGATGATACCATTATTTTCATGGAGCATGATATTGCTAAGGCTTTGAATATGAAACTGATTCTTTGTCTTTTTGAACAATTATCGGGGCTTAAAATTAATTTCCACAAAAGTGAGCTCTACTGTTTTGGACAAGCCAATGTAGTCGAAGCACAATATATGCAGCTCTTCGGATGTGAGTCTGGAACTTTTCCTTTCAAATACCTGGGGATACCGATTCATTTTAGAAAACTGAAAAATGGTGAATGGAAACCGATTAAAGATCGTTTTGAGATAAAGTTGAGTAGTTGGATAGGTAAACTTCTATCTTACGGAAACAGACTGATTCTTATAAACTCGGTTCTCACTAGTTTGCCAATGTTTATGTTATCATTTGTAGAGATCCCAAAGGGGGTCCGGAAGAGGCTCGACTTCTATAGATCAAGTTTTTTTGGCAGAGTGATGAACATAAAAAGAAATATCGCCTCACTAAGTGGAATATTATTTGCAGACCACGAGATCAGGGTGGGCTCGGGATTGAGGTACTAGATATTAAGAATAAATGCTTGCTTAGCAAATGGTTGTTTAAACTCATGAATGAACAAGGGGTGTGGCAGGAACTTTTGCGCAACAAATACCTGTATTCCAAGACTTTATCTCAAGTCACAGCTAAACCTTTAGACTCCCCATTTTGGAAAGGTTTGATGAAAGTGAAGGACGATTTCTTCCAAAGAGGCTCCTTCGTAATTGGTAATGGGATGAACACAAGGTTCTGGGAAGACACATGGCTAGGGGATGTGCCACTAGCTCAACAATATCCTTCGCTTTACAATATAGCCAACCGAAAACAAGTTTTGGTGGCTAACTCTTTAACTCAACCTTTAAATATCACTTTTAGAAGAAACCTTTCAGGGGCCAGGTGGGAACAATGGTTACATTTAGTTAATCGACTCATGGACATTAATCTTTCGGTAGAGCCTGATAAGTTTGTGTGGAGCTTGACTAATTCAGGAGTATTTACCGTCAAGTCTATGTATTTGGATTTTATGAATGGTCATACTATGTTTCTAAAGAAGTATATTTGGAAAATAAAGGTACCACTAAAAATCAAGATTTTTATGTGGTTTCTCTACCGAAAAGTTATTTTAACAAAAGACAATCTTGCTAAAAGGAATTGGAACGGTAACAAGTGCTGCTCCTTTTGTGACACTGAGGAGTCGATCCAACATCTATTTTTTGAATGTCCGTTTGCTAAACTAGTGTGGCGAATAGTACATATAGCATATAATATTACACCACCTCAAAATATTTCTCACTTATTTGGGAATTGGCTGCATGGCATAGAAAAGAAAGAGCTAAAGTTGATTAGAGTGGGAGTGTGCGCGGTTTTATGGGCTATGTGGAATGTGAGGAATGACTTTGTTTTTAATAAGCCAAAGAATACATCTTTTTTGCAGGTTATACCTTTGATTACGCATTGGATCCATTCATGATCTTATCTCCAACTAGTGGAGCTCCGCCAGGTCTTGGATTATGGGTGTACCCGATTGGAGACGGTCGCCAAGGACTTCTTCAACCGATCGGGCTGGCGTGTTGAGAAGAGAATAGCGCTATGAAGTCGCTTTTATATTTTCAGATTTTACGTTGGTTGATTTTGTTTTCGAACCTAAGTGTTCCGTGAGTTGTAACAGATTTTATATACTCTTGTAATAAGTAATAAAGAAGGCCGTATGCATCGCTTTGATGCAGAGGCCAGGACCCCCTTTTCTAAAAAAATGCCCAGTCCAAGTCCCACCGGGTTAATTAGAAGTTACTTTTTTTTTAACTTAGTATACTGCATGTATTCAACGAAATACAGCAAGGAATACAAGCACACGTAGTACACGGCAAGTGGGTCCCAAGCCCCAGCACAACAGCAGAAAAGACCACAGAAATAAAGAAATTACAACTTGGTCCCCAGGATCCTCTCCGCTGAACACTCCGCCGGTCTGCCACCACTCTGCTCCACCGCCGAAGACGCCGGAGAAGAAGGCCGACCACCTCCGAACCTGGAACGAGGCGCAGCTCCACTCATGTAGGCGACCGCAAGAACCACCCGAAGCACAGCGACGAGATCTAACTCGATGAACGAGCACGGCCAAACCACCACCTCCTCCAAACCACCACGCAAACTCCGGCAACCCTGCGCCGGAGGCCAGCAGACACCACCGCAGTCTCCAGAAACATACCACACAATCCCACGTCGCCGCAGGAGAAGACGACGACGCCATGACAGCAGGAACGGAGGACGGGAACCCCATAAGAAGCACTCGCCGGCGCCGCCGCGACGAGCATGAAGGGGACACAACACCTCGATGGATCCGGAGATCCGCGAGACGAAACGCGTCGCAGCTCCTCGCCGGAAGCGGAGAAGGACAGGAGCCGCAACAGCAAAACTCCACCACCAGCACCGCCGCGCCCTCCTCAACGCCGACGGCCGGAGAACCTAAACGCCACCCTATGTACAGAAGACACCAGATCCAGGGTTCCCCAACCCTCCCGCCGCCAGAGCGGCCGGCGGAGGGAGAGGGAACCCCGGAATCGCCAGAAACGACGGCGGTCGCCCTCGAGATCGCCTTTTACTGTAGCAGGGGAAAAGAGACGGGGAACGGAGCAAACTGTGGTTAATTAGAAGTTACTAGCATGTGGCAATTAGCAAGTTAATTAATTTGTATTTATCCTTGACAGTTCTTCACATCATGATCTCTGCTTTTGTGATATGTATCCTTTCATAAACGAGACAAGACATGTAGTTTGACATGTCCAGAGACGTGCCACATTGAAAGTTTACTAAGTAGTAATCCAAGGAGGATTAATTATTGTTGGTAGCTAGTTAGTGACTTGGTTGCATATTGCTTTATTGACTTCATATTTTTCTGTTATTAACTAATATGGTCGAGCAGGGTCATAGATATACCATCAACGCTCCAGAGCAACTAAGTTTCATGCACGGGAAATAATTTACTTAGTCGTAAGATGCACTATTAGCATATGAATATCCATATGATTCGTGACTGCCAAGAACCTTCAAATAAATAGAAAAAGTCATTAAAACTTATATATATCGATCTAAACAAGTTTTAGAGTGGTTGGCATTTTCATTGTTCTAAAATTCGGCCGAATCACCGATTAACTGGCCGAGTAATCGCTATTCAGTGGGTTACTGAATAGCCGATAAATGCCGATTACCCGATTAATCGGCCGATTAACTGGCGAATAGGCCGATTATTCGCTATTCAGTGGCCGAGCGAGCCGTTACCAGCTCCCCGCCAGCAGCTGCAAGCGTATGAAGTCTTCTCCGTCGTTCGGTGGCAGCCAGGCACGAGGAGGTGCAGATGACCTACGAGGACGACGCAGCCGCCACCGGCGCCGGAGCCTTCGAGGCAACCCTTTGGGGGCTGATATCAAGCAGTTCACTTTTCTTGCCCTTCAGTCCAACCAGCTCACCGGGGCGATACCGGCGTCTCTAGGGGACTTGCCGGAGCTGACACAGTTGGACTTGAGCTCCAATCACCTATTTGACTCCATCCCTTCCAATTTCGAAGCTTGCCGGTATCCCACAGCTTGCAACATTGGACCTTCGTAACAATCACTTTCAGGAAGTGTTCCTTCTGTTAGGTAGTCTTCAAGCTTCAGCAGTGGTGTTTGTTCATGGTTACAGTGTCAGAGACTCTGATACCATCTGAATTTCCTGCATTGGTTGTTGTAGGTCTGAAAAAATCGCATGAGGGATAAAGGTTTGACTACAATTCCGGATGTCGACGTACCTTTCTGAACTGATGGTCTGAAATTTTGACATTTGTACTGTAACGAGGACTAATAACAGAGGGGAAACACATATTTTCAAGCAAAAGTTTCAGTACAATGTTGCTTATGCAAGTACAGTAACAACTCATTCCGGATAGTTGAAAACAATAATTGTAGTCAAAGTTTCAAAAAAATTATTTAACACAATGTTAAAAAAACACATCTATTTGTGATATGAAATAGGTAATGGAAATATAAAGCCTTCAGAAAGGACAAGTGACATAGGATCACCACCATCATGAGGACCAAACCCAAGTTTTAGACGAGAAAACAAACACGTGTAAGAGCGGCGTACAATATATAACCTGGGTTAGAAACCATCAAGAGTTTGATAATTTCAGAACAAAGCTACAGCATCCACACTCTTAGGTGAATTTACATCTTCTTACTTCTTCTACTACCTTTGTTCTAAGCTATGCCAGAACACACCTTACACTACTGTACAGCTTATCCCAAAGATGAACTACATTGTGCATCACAAGTTTATAACAGCGTCGCCTATAGGTCCCTCGAAAGAGTGCGTCTGTGGGATGATAAATTGGTCGACGACACGCACCACACCAGTCGGCTCTGTCCACCAAGGGGCGGCTCGCCTCTTGCTCTGGAATCTCCTGTTGTGGCTTTTCTGGAACGTACGGCTCCTTATGCTCCATGTCCCAGTCGGGTCCAGCATCCATTCTTTCGGTACCTGGGTATTGACAACATATGTGAGGCACCTTGCGTAGGCATGAGAAATGCGAGCTTCAAAAACTAGACTCAAGCATATTCAAACATGACAATTTGATGTTCCAGGCTACTATTCAAGGGTTTGAGTCCAAGGGAATTTCAAAAGAACAAATGAAAATTTACTAACAAACAGTGTTGAGATTGCACATGAGATGTTTCTGAGGAAGTTATGGGGGCTGTCATGCTGATGGCTCTGAGTACGGGTATTTTACTACTTAAGTACACTGATAGAAGGTATCTTCCCTGTTATAGAACCAAAAACCTTCATTCTCGCTGTGAAACGTCCTGCTGAGAATGTCAAGGTACTCTTTTTTTTTTTGAACATGTTGTCAAGGTACTCTTCCTACATATCACATACAAATTAACAATTAAAAGTCAAATGAGCAAGCAGCAAAGAAGCAATCATACACATACAGTCATACAGAGCAAGCTACCGCAGTTCTGAATTTCGGAAAAGATGCTACTGTAGTTTCAGAGATAAGGTGAAGTAAATCGTACATCAGTCAATTACATAGATACACTAGTAATTCTATAGCTACAAGCAATCATGATGTAGTAGCACGACCGTGCTTGTGCTGCAGTTTGCGCACGACTAAGAACCATTGCCTAGAAAATAACAGGAACCTGAAACCTACTGCCATGACAAAAAGATCATTCTGCCTATGTACACCTACACATAAAACCAAACATGCATTCCTCTATTGTAACCCAGATTACTATTAACATGCTGAGATCTAAGCTATAACAATTAGTTCATTAAAACTTCAGGAGATGGGATTAGAGCAGCTACTAATATAGTCCACAACCAGCTACATCATTAAAGCGTGATTTTAGTAGAAGCCACAAAAAACTTCAGGTTGAATGTAGATGTTAGAAAATTACATAGAGTGTACATTCAGCCTGAAATTTGCTCACACGGCAGCTACTAATTTCACAAATTCGAATATAGTCCAAAACAATTCACGAGATGGGAAAAGAGCAGCTACTAATATACTCCACAACCAGTTACATCATTATCGACCTGTCTTCTACCAGGTATCAGCCTCCAACTTCAGTTTTCGGAGCAACTTTTTCTTCAAGATTTCAACCAAAAATCACGCTACAGAACGGTACTGCACTCACCTCCACGCCGACGTCGTCGCCGACCTCCTCGCCGCCGCCGTCACCTCGCTGCGGTACCGTGGCCTGACCCCGCTCCACGCAACCGTCGCCGGCGACCTGCTCACCGCGCCGCCACAATCCGTGGCCTCCGCCTGGTCCGTCCGCGCCGCAACGGAAGAAGGGAGGTCGTCCTCGCCGCGACAGAAGAAGGGAGACGGCGGCGGTTGCCCTAGTCGCCTGGTGTCGGCTGCTCGCCCAACTCCTCACCGCGCACCGCCACCTCGCCACGGGCTGGGGAGTGGGGAAAATTGGCGCCTATCCCCGCTCCGCCCGCGCCGCCGTCCTCGCCGACCTCCTCGCAGCGCGCCGCCACCTCGCCGCGGGCCTGATGAGTGGGGAAGATCCTCCTCGCCGCGATCGTACAAGGGAGGCGGCGGCTGCTCACCACGGCGGCGGCGGCTGCTCACCACGGCGGCTGCCCTAGTCGCCTCGCACAGAACAGAAGAACAGGAGCGGACATGTTGATCTTTACGGGCTGGTTTTTTTTCTTCAGATGGGCCAAAACAGAACAGAACAGCTTTGGCACTACGGACTGTTTTTTTTCCTAAGACTACGTCAATTTTAATCAACGCCTAATAAAAATCACCTCCTAATAAATGGCAAACAAAATTCAGAGCCCGCGGTTCCGACGGAACCACAAGTACAACCGTCAGGAGAATTACTCTAGAAAAAGTAAAATGTCCGACAATGGGTTGCCGGCCGGTCAGAAAAATATGAAAATGTGTGACATATACAAAAAAGACAAATCACATACAAATAGTGCATGATACTATTCACTTAGCTCTTCTCTTTTTGCTCAGGTCACATAGAGTCATATTTTGAGACGAAACTTTGTAGTTGCATAAGATACAACATAACTAATGTGTGTGATTTATTACAGATTTTTTGAAAACTCAAAAATATGATTTTGGATAATGGGTTGCGGGTGCAACTAGTTGCGGATTATTCACTCTCTTACTTGACCCTATTATAAGTTCACTGTGAAGGATTAGCATGTGGAGGATAGTTGCTACATATAGAGTTCTGGATGAGAAAATAAAGGCTGTGTTTAGCAAAATATGTTGACTTGTTCTGTTCTATCTAATTGAAAAGATAAAATAGAAAGTACATTTGACCAAGTCTGCTGTCATTTTGTGATCTACCAAGGGCGATTTGTGAACCTCTCCGGGCGATCCACCTCGCCGCCGCCGAATCGGCGGTTTCCTCGCCCTCCGGCGGCCGCTCCGGCGGCGGAGGACGGGGAACTCCGATTCGCGGCGTGTATATAGTGTAGGGTTGCCTAGGGTCTCAGCCGGCGGCGTCGGGAGGGCGGCGGCGCTGCCGGTTTTGTGTTTTGCAGGTGGAGGTCTTCCCCTTCGACGACGGCGCTCCGGTGGAGCTCCGGAGTGGATCTTCTACCTCCGGCGTCCTCGCAACTCTGGACAGCTGCCGTGGGCGTCTTCCCCGCGCCGGAGATCGGAGACGGCGATCTCGGCTTTTGAAGGTCTGGGAGCAACTCGTGTTGAAGCAAGCGGGCGTGGCGGCCGGTGGAGCAGGATGGAGGCCCTCCGGGGTTCGAGTTCCGAAGACTTCCCGTCGGCCTGGGGACATCTGCCGATCCAAGGACGAAGTGGCGATGCGGCGGCGGCGCGCCATCGGTGCGTTCTGCGTTTCGTCGGCGTCAACGCAGTGCAGAAGTTGGACTTGTTTGTAATTTTATCTTCCGTGGAGGTCCTTTCTGTATTTGTCTTGCTTTAGTGGTAGGGTTGTTTCTTCGCAAAAAAAAAAGGAATAGAACGAACGGCTATCAAATGGACCAGTTGCATGGTTAAGATGCATTGGTGTATGTATGCAAAGACCTCAGCTGTCCATAGCTCTATTCTCTTTTGCTTGGTCGTTGGAGGAAAAATAGGGCACTAGTTAACATTTTTAGAAGGTGTCAACTTTCATAAGCAGATAATATCAGGGATCATCGCCGAGAAATATGTGTGCTAACTACCAATAGGTGACAAGTAAAAAAGTACTTTTAGAGGTGACAAAATTCCAGTTTGCTAAGGTAGGGATCATCTACTGCTCACCCACATTCTCGACCGAATTATAATCAAATTTCGCGGCTAAAAATTTAAAAGTAAAGAATGCCTTTATATCTCACGTTCTATCATTATGATTAATCATGTACTGCCTACTGACATACAAAATAGTACTGTACTTAACAGTTAACGTGGAGTGAGCGATGAGAGTAAAGAAACACCTAACTCCCCTGAACCATACCTCGACCTGAACTGCACGTAGGTTGTTTCCACATCAGCACAAAAGCATAATTATTGCAGGAAATTTTAAATTTTTATTTTTTTGAAAGGATCTTACACTGCGTATTCAACCACAGAAAAACACAACAAAGTACAGAAATACGCAGAAATAACAAACCGAAGAACACAGCGCAACAGCAGCAAGTGCTGAACCACCGCAAGAGCCTGAAGAAGACCTCCAACGCCGAGCACCGCCGGAGAAGAAGGCGCCAGGCCGCCACACACCCCAGGAAGGAAGCACCCCACTCATGTAGAAGCCGTCCGCCGCAAGCGACAGAGCCGAAGGACGCTGAACGCGCATGGCCATGGCGCCTTCAACCTGCAATCGCCCCTCTTCCATCCAACCCTGCGCTGAGCTCGAACACGGCTTGCCGGAGTCGCCGCCGAGAACACCTCGACCCCACCTTCTCCCCGCGCCACCACGGCCGGCCGGAGAAAGCCGGGGAAAGGCGATGGCGCCAGCAACAACCACCGAGACCCCAGAAGAGCTCCTGTACAAACGGAGGAGAAATCCAGTGCCAAGCACCGGCACCCCGCCGCTCCACCCCCAGCACCCCCATGGCGTGGCCAGGAGCAGCCACACCAAGACGAAGAAGGGGGCGAGGGACAAAATCTCCGCAAGCCAGCCGTCGCCTCCGCCGCGACAACCGCCCCTAGAGAACGAAACCTCACCGGATCCGCCGATACGGGAGGAAACCGCGCTGGAAGCTCGCTGACACCGCTCCGTAGAACGCCGCCAAGGAGGAGATCGAGCTCCAGAAAACAACTCTCCTATCGGCGGTGAAGTCCTCCCAAATCCACCACCGAGGAGACCTACAACTACCCTATCTACACGCCGGGAGACCGGAAACGCGACCCCCACCACCCCCCGCCGCCGCAGCGACGAGAGGCGGCGAGGATCTGCTCCGGCTCCGGCGGGGGAAGGGGAAGACTTTTTTTCGCCCTGGTCGCCTCTCTCGGAACTATAGAGAGAGAGAGGGGGGAAAGGCACGCACCCTCCACTGCGCGGATGCGACCGATTCTTCTGAAATTTTAAATTTTTAGATAAAGAATATATTAATATCACGGAGATACCAATTACACCCAGGTTCTGCACCAACGCAATACCCTAATGGCATTACGGATGCACACAGGCGAAAAAAACAAGAAGAAGCTCAAAAAGAAAAGTCCCGCTACAGAGTTCCAGTCCTTACAGCAGCAGCACAACCACCACCAAGACAACACCTGATGTCCAAGTTCTCCAAAAGCAACGCCTTCAAGAAGGAAAAAGTGCACAAGCTCCGTCGTCACCCGATCGAAGATCTTGGTTTTCACCCTGTGTCTTCAACAAGACCATTGTCAGGCACAACCAATTAAGGATGGACCTTAAATTTTGATGACGTGAAACACACGTTCGTTGGGAGACCCCAAGAGGAAGGTATGATGTAGTCAGCAGCAAGTTTTCCCTCAGAAAGAAACCAAGGTTATCGAACCAGTAGGAGCAGCAACTCTTCAGAAGGTTGTCAACGGCGCCAGAAAAATAGTGTTGAGGGAGTCTGGACTGTTGACGTGGAATCTGCACACAACACAATCAAACTACTTTGCCCCAACGAAACAGTGAGGTTGTCAATCTCACTGGCTTGCTGAAAACAAAGGATTAAACGTATGGTGTGGAAAATGAGTATTAAATTGCAGAGAATGAAAAAGGAACAGTTTGCAGTTTGTGGTTGTTTAATCAGTGTAAAAGAATGGACCGGGGTCCACAGTTCACTAGTGGTGTCTCTCCATAAAAGATAACTAACATGTTGGGTGAACAAATTACAGCTGGGCAATTGACGAATAGTGAGCGCATGACAATGCATATACATGACATGTTGACTACTATGATATTTAATTGGGCATTACGACATAATACATAGATCGTTATCCAACAGCATCTATGACTAATAATCCACCGCCGGGTTGTCATCCGAGTCCCCCGTTGGTATTAAGTTGCAAGCAACGGATAATTGCATTAAGTAAAGTGCGTAATGTAAACAAACACATATGTCCGTGGACATAGCATCGTTAGGTTATCCCTAGTGGCAACAGCACATCCACAACCTTAGAACTTTCTGTCACTGTCCCAGGTTAAACGGAGACATGAACCCACTATCTAGCATAAATACTCTCTCTTGGAGTTACAAGCATCTACTTGGCCAAAGCATCTACGAGTAACGGAAAGCATGCAAGATCTTAAATAACATATAAGATAGATTGATAATCAACTTGACATAATATTCAATATTCATCGGATCCCAGCAAACACAACATGTAGCATTACAATAATATGATCTTGATCATGTAGGGCAGCTCACAAGATCTAAACATGATGGCACAAAGTGGAGAGACAACCATCTAGCTACTGCTATGGACCCGTAGTCCAAGGATGAACTACTCACGCATCACTCCGGAGGCAGGCATGGCGATGTAGAAGCCTCCGGTGACGATTCCCCTCTCCGGCAGGGTGCCGGGAAGAGGTTCTGAACCCTCCCGAGCTAGGGTTGACGACGGCGGCGTCTCTGGAACTTTTCGTGGATATTTGCTCAGGTACTTAGGGTTTTCGCGTCGGGGGGAATAAGTAGGCGAAAGGGCGGCGGCTGCGGACCCCCGAGGGGCCCACACCACCCCAGGGCGCGGCAGAGGGGGGCCCGCGCCCTGGCGTGTGGGCCCTGGTGGCCCTCCTCTGCTGCTCCTTCGCTCCGTCAGGCGTGTTCTGGAAAAATAGGCACCCCGTGTAGTTTCGTCCAATTCCGAGAATATTTCCAGACTAGCTTTTCTGGAATACAAAAACAGCAGAAAACAGGAACTGGCACTTCGGCATCTTGTTAATAGGTTAGTCCCAAAAAATGTATAAAAGTGATATAAAGTAGATGCAAAACATGTAGCAATTGGTATAAAACAAGCATGGAACATCAAAAATTATAGATACGTTTGAGACGTATCAGCATCCCCAAGCTTAGTTCCTACTCGTCCTCGAGTAGGTAAACGATAAAAACAAATAATTTTTGAGGTGACATGCTACTATCATAATCTTGATCATATAATATTGCAAGGCACATGTAAATGAATGAAGTGATCCAAGTCAATGGTCTATAATTTGCTACAAATAGATAATGAGTAAACAATGAATCACACAAGCTAAACGTTTTCATGAATAGTACTTTCGAGACAAGCATCAAACAGTTTTGCATAAGTGTTAACTCATAAAGCAATAGTTTCTAACAAAAGGTATTTAATCAACACAAAGGAAGAATTTAGTTTCAGCATTTGCTTCAACTTTCAACATATTTATCTCATGGATATTGTCAACACAAAGTAGTATAACAAGTCCAATACATTGCATATAACGCATGTTGTAACAAAGTTGACACTAGTGTTTGCTTGTGGAAGACAGAAAGAATAGGAAAACTGACTCAACATAAAAGTAAAAGAAAGGCCCTTCGCAGAGGGAAGCAGGGATTAAATCATGTGCTAGAGCTTTTAGGTTTTTGAAAGCATATAGAGATTGCATAAAATATTTGATACTCCTCCCAACCTTGCTAACACAAGCCATGGCTAACCGAATCCTCGGGTGCCTTCCATCAATCACATACCATGGAGGAGTATCTATTTTTGAGAGGTGTTTGTTAATTGTCAACGAATGGTAGCGGGTGAGAACAGTATTCTACCTGTCGAACGGACTTTTAAGAGCGGCTCCCATGAAGGACGTTATTTCTACCAGCAAGGCAGATCATCCCTCTTTCTCTTTGGTTTACACACATTCAGGTATTTCACTGTTTGTCATTGCTTACTGATGAATCAGGGCAAAAGTGTGAAGAGAATTAATTGGTTAAAGTTGTAATTAATTGGGACTGGGCACCCCGTTGCCAGCTCTTTTTGCAAGTTATTGGATAAGCGGATGTATATGCCACTAGTCCAGGTGTAAAAGTCCACTCGACAAATAGAATAAAGAATAACCACACTAATTCCTCATGAGCTAGTAAACATTGACACAAAAAGGGAATAATAACATTTTGAATAATTTAAAGGTAGCACATGAAAAATTTACTTGGAGTGGCAAGGAAATACCACATATAGGTAGTTATGGTGGACACAAATGGCATGGATTTTGGCTCAAGGATTTGGATGCACGAGAAGCATTCCCTCTCAGTACAGAGTTTAGGCTAGCAAGGTTATGTAAGCAAACAAGAATATCAACCCGTACACCAAGTTTTATATGACAAACATATTGCAAACGTTATAAGACTTCATACCGTCTTCCTTGTTAACCAAACCCTGTTATTAGAAAATATCTAGACCTTAGAGGTACCACCGATGCAAACCAAATTTTCAACAAGCTTTACGGTAGTTCTTCACTAATAGGCTTAACTCATGTGATGCACAATTTAATCATGATCTACTTGTTAACTCAAAACAATTGACAAGCATCAAGTTATCCATTTTAGTGATCTACAAGATTAAGCAAGTTTTTCCTTATACCAATTACCACATGCAACATTTTCTGAACCAACCAAACACCAATCAATTTATTTCATCAACTCTCCAAACAAATATAAGTGAAGCAAGAGAGTACTTTCTACAAAAGAAAGCTAATAGCTCTGACAAGAGATACATGAAAACAAGAGCTAAAAGCTGAACAGCGCTAGATATGAATACTCAACAAATATAAGTGAAGAATAGGAGTATTCTCATGAAAAAGCGGAGCGTGTCTCTCTCCCAATCAAGAATGCTAGGGTCCAGTCAAGCTTTATTGAAAATAAAAGTGCAATACTGAAAATAAAAAGCACACAGACGCTCCAAGAAAAGCACATATGATGTGAAAGAATTAAAATATAGTTTCACTAGAGATGACCTGATAATTTTGACGATGAAGAAGGGGATGCCTTGGGCATCCCCAAGCTTAGACGCTTGAGTCTTCTTGAAATATGCTGGGGAGATCCATGGGAGCCTCCCCAAGCTTAAGCTCTTCACTCTTCTTGATCCTATTATATCATCCTTCTCTCTTGACCCTTGAAAACTTCCGTCACACCAAACTCAAAGTAGATCTCATTAGAGGGTTAGTGCATAATCAAAAATTCACATGTTCTGTAAAGACGCAATATGATTTGTTACTTTAAACATTAGCTACAGCCACTGATGTTATGTGAAGCTCTTCCACCCAAAAAAGAATTTCACTCAACACTAGTAAAAGAGAGAATGCGAAAAATAAAAAGGCATAATCTGTCTAAAACAGAACAGTCCGCAAAGACGAATTTTTTCGAGGCACTTACGACGCTCAGATCGAGAAACTCTGAACTAATGAAAGTTTCAGACATTCATAAAGATTACGCACAAAAATTTCAGATTTTTAACAATCTGGTGATTTTAGGAATTTCGTACAGTGAACAGCAAAAATCTGTTTCTGCGCAGCAATCAAAATTAAGCATCATCTTATCATTAGAGGCTACTCTTGGCACAACAATGCGAGAAAATAAAGATACAAAGGAGTTGCTACAGAAGTAAACAAACTCCTTGACTCAATAAAAGAAAAATTGCAGAAAAATAAAATGGGTTGCCTCCCATAAGCGCTTTTCTTTAACGCCTTTTAGCTAGGCACAAAGCATGCATCAAGTATTACCAAGTGAAGAAAGGTCTAATTCATCAAAAGCTTCATCAAGAACAGGGTTTGTCACATTAGGACTTTTCAGTTTACGTAATTCTTGGGAAGAAAATTTAAATAGACCATTATGTGACTTACCCTCAAGCTCATTGAACACGTTATCCGTTTTAAACGCACCCGTGGGTTTTGGTTTAGAAATTTTTGGAACATACATAAATTTTTGCTTTCTCCCCACAAAAGCCTTTTGCCTTTTAGTTTTAATAGAGGTAAAAGTAGAACTTATTGCATCCATAGCCTCCTCTAATTCACCAATCCTAAGATTTTGATTATCTTGAATAGTACTAGTTTCTAAAACAGCAATTCTTTCATTAATGGTTCCCAGTGATTCATCAACTTTGCTAGTACTATCAAGGAGATTTGGCAAATTTTTCTCTATAGACTCCAATTTCTTTATAACATCTTCCAAGGTGATCTCATTTTTAATGTTACTAACAGGTGGTGTTCCTACTAGGCTCTCAATAATATAACTAGCTTCCAACGCAGGGTACCAAGAAAGTTACCTCCCGTCAAAGTGTCCAAGACATATCTATACCAGCTAGTTATGCCAACATAAAAATTTCTAAGCAGGATCATAGTGGAATATTTTTTAGCACACCTACGATGAGCATCGCTGATTCTATACCAAGCATCTTTCAAACTTTCTCCACTTTGTTGCTTAAAAGATCGAACCTCAACTTCAGGAACCAAAACATGATGAGCCGAACCAGACATGATAACTAACAGAAAACAAAACTGAAAATAAACTAATGCAAGTAACTAATTTTTTTGTGTTTTTGATAATTGAAAGCAAACAAGATAAAATAAAATAAACTAAGCAAGACAAAAACAAAGTAAAGAGATTGGAAGCGTGAAACTCCCCTTGCAGAAGACTGCTGTCTCCCCGGCAACGGCGCCAGAAAAATAGCTTGATGACGTGAAACACACGTTCGTTGGGAGACCCCAAGAGGAAGGTATGATGTAGTCAGCAGCAAGTTTTCCCTCAGAAAGAAACCAAGGTTATCGAACCAGTAGGAGCAGCAACTCTTCAGAAGGTTGTCAACGGCGCCAGAAAAATAGTGTTGAGGGAGTCTGGACTGTTGACGTGGAATCTGCACACAACACAATCAAACTACTTTGCCCCAACGAAACAGTGAGGTTGTCAATCTCACTGGCTTGCTGAAAACAAAGGATTAAACGTATGGTGTGGAAAATGAGTATTAAATTGCAGAGAATGAAAAAGGAACAGTTTGCAGTTTGTGGTTGTTTAATCAGTGTAAAAGAATGGACCGGGGTCCACAGTTCACTAGTGGTGTCTCTCCATAAAAGATAACTAACATGTTGGGTGAACAAATTACAGCTGGGCAATTGACGAATAGTGAGCGCATGACAATGCATATACATGACATGTTGACTACTATGATATTTAATTGGGCATTACGACATAATACATAGATCGTTATCCAACAGCATCTATGACTAATAATCCACCGCCGGGTTGTCATCCGAGTCCCCCGTTGGTATTAAGTTGCAAGCAACGGATAATTGCATTAAGTAAAGTGCGTAATGTAAACAAACACATATGTCCGTGGACATAGCATCGTTAGGTTATCCCTAGTGGCAACAGCACATCCACAACCTTAGAACTTTCTGTCACTGTCCCAGGTTAAACGGAGACATGAACCCACTATCTAGCATAAATACTCTCTCTTGGAGTTACAAGCATCTACTTGGCCAAAGCATCTACGAGTAACGGAAAGCATGCAAGATCTTAAATAACATATAAGATAGATTGATAATCAACTTGACATAATATTCAATATTCATCGGATCCCAGCAAACACAACATGTAGCATTACAATAATATGATCTTGATCATGTAGGGCAGCTCACAAGATCTAAACATGATGGCACAAAGTGGAGAGACAACCATCTAGCTACTGCTATGGACCCGTAGTCCAAGGATGAACTACTCACGCATCACTCCGGAGGCAGGCATGGCGATGTAGAAGCCTCCGGTGACGATTCCCCTCTCCGGCAGGGTGCCGGGAAGAGGTTCTGAACCCTCCCGAGCTAGGGTTGACGACGGCGGCGTCTCTGGAACTTTTCGTGGATATTTGCTCAGGTACTTAGGGTTTTCGCGTCGGGGGGAATAAGTAGGCGAAAGGGCGGCGGCTGCGGACCCCCGAGGGGCCCACACCACCCAGGGCGCGGCAGAGGGGGGCCCGCGCCCTTGGCGTGGGGCCCTGGTGGCCCTCCTCTGCTGCTCCTTCGCTCCGTCAGGCGTGTTCTGGAAAAATAGGCACCCCCGTGTAGTTTCGTCCAATTCCGAGAATATTTCCAGACTAGCTTTTCTGGAATACAAAAACAGCAGAAAACAGGAACTGGCACTTCGGCATCTTGTTAATAGGTTAGTCCCAAAAAATGTATAAAAGTGATATAAAGTAGATGCAAAACATGTAGCAATTGGTATAAAACAAGCATGGAACATCAAAAATTATAGATATGTTTGAGACGTATCAAATTTTCACCCTGAAAGGTAAGACTTTGAACTTCACTTGTGTTGTCGCCCCCAGTTACATACTGCTGCTGCGATTACTGAAGCTCCAAGCCAGTTCATCATCGCCACAAGGTTCCAATCACAATTTTAGTCCTCAAATCTCGGCTGCCATGTCATTCTTTGCCTCTAACTTCACCATAGTTTGCCCATGATGGCAACAAAAGCAGAGCTTCGCGCCGCTCCCTCCTGCCGACCGAATCCCATCCGATCCAGTTGTCTCTAGGCATAAATGTCCATGCGAGATCGCCGGCGGAGCCTTCCAGAACCCGTCACTCCACCAGATCAAAGAGGACATACATCAGGCCGAATTTCGCCTTGACGGAAGAGGAATCTAGGACCACCGCCTTTATTCAAGCCGAGCCCCACGCAAAAAACTATCCGGCCTACCGAAAAATCTGTCAGATCGAAACTGACCCACCAGAAAATCCAGCCGCCCGACCCACCGGAAGACCGGCAGATGAACAGTAGCCCTGGCCGCCACGCCCACGAATCGGAGCAGGCACGAAGCCCGGGCGCCTCCGACCCCCAGCGCCGCCGCCATGCTTGCCTTCTCGTTGTGCACACCACCCAGCGTCCCCGCTCCACGTGAAGCCAGTCCGCTGTGGTGCACCCACCAACTCGCGCCGCCTTCAACGGCCGAGGGCCGCCGCCACCAACGCGGAGGCGGCAGCAGCGGCCAGGGAGGCCCGGCGGCTGTGGCTGCTGGCTAGGGTTTGAGTCGCCTCCGGAGTCGCCCGCATGAGGCGACCCGGAAGGCCGAAACGTTTCTCTCACCGAAATTTTAAATAAGTGTCAGGTACATAATTTTCTAATTAGCCGGCAAACTAAATTTCTTAAATATTTCTCACTGTTTTGGAAGATGCATAGTTATGTACTCCTGCCATCCCAAATAGGGTGGCGTCTTAGTTTTGCGTGCAACAATTTTGACCATAAATTTCACCAACAAAATATGTCTAATTTTCTAAATAAATTGTACCATCGATTCATATTCAATACAGTATAATTTTTGTAAAATATATCACATTTTTTGTTGGTGAAATACATGACCAAAGTTGGTGCACGCAAAACGAGCACACCACCTAAATAGGACGGAGGAGTAACTCTCAATCCTTAAAAAAATACAGTTATAATTTTAGAGAGGTGTGTGTGGGGGAGGGGAGGGGGCAGCTACCTTGACCTCATAGAGTTCATGTTTTGCGGTGGTTGTTATCTCACAAAAAATTGCTCAGTACGGACAAATCGGCTGAGAGGCGGAAAAAGTTGAAGACAAAACATGTATTTCGTGTGCAGAATAGGAAACAGTGCAACATTTGTTCTTTAACTGTGATATAGTTAAGGTGTTGTACAATAGTCTATCTCAACTTCTGAATAAAGATGTCTAAAAGTGCCCCTAAAGATTGACAGTGGGATGAGGCTTATACTACTCCCTTCCACCAGCAATATCATGTACCGTGAGACTCTCTCGGTAAATATACTTGAACTGGTTTACAGGTGATATGGCAACGCTTTGTGACTGTCACTATTATACAATGATACATAGGAAACCCCTTATTGGCAATGGCATTCACAATAGCCACGATGAAAAAAATGAAACCTGTGGGCGATCATGCCTTTCAGAATTTGGTCGCCGCTGAGGTAACCACAATGGCAGCGGTCAAAATCAGAAGATCGTTGCTCGTGTGGGTAGGCCACGAGCAATATTGGAAACCTTTCCGATGTGGACTACTTCAGAAATGGTGGAACATAAATAACTCTAATGCCGACTCCAAGGTATAAATCCTTGTGTTGCATGGTATTGTGCCAATGAATTAGGGTTTCTATATTGCTAAGGTTATACTCTTCTTGGTTGTATGGGTTGTTGTTAGTTGATAATGAAAATGTTTAGGCATTGCTAATCGATTCATGGTTTGTGCTTTGTTTGAATCATAGCAAGTTATTAGTTTGTGTTAGCTTTGTAATGCTATTGTCGGCTTTAATTGATTACTTAGGTTGACCTATTATTATTTTTTGTTTAGCTATATCATGGTTACATTTTAAAAATTCGTGTCTGGTCTATGTTTATTTGCTACTGATTATGCTAAGGCATGCATATTTACTTGCTAGGATTCTGATGATTGTTCTGTTTTGCTCAGTTGGTATTCACCATATTTGTGGCATCTCATGCTATTAGTTGGATTTGTAGTATAGTTACACTCCTCTATTTTGGTATATTTAGCAACAAGGTCTGAAACTTTGTACAGACACATGTTAAATGTGTGCCTGTCATTGCATGTAAGGGTTGAGGAGTAACTGAAATTTCTTGACTCGTACGGGAAATGCTAGCACATATTTCTGTACCATAGGAGGTTCATTATGTTATCGAGATCTACATATAGTACCTTGTGTCGCTCTCTTTTCTAAATTCTTCACTTCTTCTCTACACTAAAGTAGATCCCGTGATTATCCTATTTTGGAAGTCTTTCCAAAATAAGAGTCTATTTGGGTTACACTGTATAAAATGACACTTTTCACTGTACCTCATGTCGGCCTTCGCTGTGACCAACTGAGCATTGTGTCTAGGTATTTGGCAAAGGATTTGAAATATACTCCCCAAGGAACTGGGCGAAGGAAGACCGCTATGGGACAAGACATTTCCTCACTTTTATATTTACATGAGCTCACAAGCAAATATCTTGCTAGGGGTTGGTTCATTATATTATCTGATTTACGCAAATAATCATCTCTCTCTCTCTCTCTCTCTAATTTTTTTTTAATAATACATTTTTTTATTAATTTCGACTAATATTACGCAAATCGAAACATTTGCAGAAATAATACAGCCTCGTCTTGGGCTAAGCCGATAAGGACCTATCGGCCTCGGCGTAGCCGATTAGGCCTTATCGGCCTGGGCGAAGCCGAACAGGTGGCATGGCGGGCCAGGCCTGCGGCCGACAGCCCTTTCGGGTCACGTGTGGCCACTAATCGGCCACGTCGAAGCCGACAAGCCAATCGGCTAGGCCGAGGCCGATTAGTCGCAGGACAAGGCAACCAACGGGTTTCTTCTTCCTCCTCGCCTCTCTCTCTCTTTCTTCTTCCTACCCGAAAAGAAGCTCTGGCGATTTCTTCCCTCCCCGGTGATTTCTCCATCAAGCCAGCAAATCTTAAGGCTAGAGGTGTTAGAGAGTTAGGGCAACCCGATCTACAAATGGGTTAGGTTGTGGGGTGATTTGGTGGTGTTTTTTTGGAGCAATGGTGGAGATGCGGTGGAGGTTGGTGTAGGTCGCGGAAGATGTGGTGGTGGTGCTTCTGCTGCTCCGGCCGTGGTGGTGGTGGTGGTGGTGCTACTCCATTGAATCAAGGCACGCTTCAAGGGTATGCGATTTTGGCTAATTAGGGTTTAGATTAATTAGGTTTGCATTATTGTTAAGTTTGTTGTGCGATATTGATATTGCTAATTATCCGGTATAAATTACTAGGTATTTGTTGCGGTAGTAATAAATAAGTATGTAGTTGTTCCGGTTATAATAATTATTTGGTGTCACATTTTTAGGTTGCCGAGATGAGTAATTTAGTGAAGTGTCTGTTTTACTACGGTCCTGGTACTGTTGAAATAAATGAGTTGGGAGCTGATTTGGGTCAGTTTCGATGGTCAGAGTTGGAACTGAACTCCCCACAAACATGGTCCATAAGTCAGCTGAAAGATTGGTTGGCAGGATGTTTAGGGCTTAATCCTGAAACAGACACCGTCGGTGTGCATGCATTGTGGACAAAGTCAAGGTCACCGGTGTTTTTCTATTTGAGGCCGATAGATCGGACCTCTTAGTTGGTGCGCTGGCTGCAAGGTTGCGAAAGCAGGGGAACAACCCCTGTCGCCTTACTGATAGCTGTCGCGAAGGAGGTTAACCCTCCTGAAGGAGAGGGTGGGCACGATCCTGGCCAGAGCAGCCATGAGATGCATTTATCTGGACATGATGATAGTCAGGAAGATGTTGGAGGTGGTGGTTACGATTCAGGTCAGAACAACCAGGCAGAAGTAGGAGATGACGATGGTGTTGAAGCAGATGCAGACGAGGAATCTGGGCATATCCAGACCCAGATGGAAGAGGAAGATACAGATGGTGATAGTGGTTATGCCGATGATTCCGATGAGTCGGATGACGAACAGGTGGTGCCTAATCCGGCGTCATGGAGTCATGACTTCTCTTCGTCAATGACTGTGAACGATGGTCATGACTCTGCCTGGCAATACCACCAGAACCAGATTGCCGTGGGTGCTCTATATCCCGACAAGCAACATTTGCAAGACGCAATCATTAAGTGGGCAAGGTCGACATGGAGGGTATTCAGAACCAAGGTGTCAAGTAAAAAATATCTGACAATGGAATGTGAGGTTGCAGACTGTCCTGGAAGGGTGCATGGCTATCGCCCTCAATGGGGAATAAACTGGAAAGTGAGCGACGTAGTACAACACACATGTAAAATTGACTGTATCCCTCAAGATCATCGTAACATTTTGTCGATGCTTATAGCTCGGTTGCTTTACTCGGAGATAGTTCAGGGCAAAGCGATGGAAGTGAAGGCTATTGAGCATAACGTGTTTACCAGGTTTAAGTACAAAATTACTTATGGGAAAGGTTGGAGGGCTAAGCAGAGGGCACTTGAGATCAGATTTGGTTCGTTTCTGTACTCATATGACTCAGTTGTTCAGCTCCTCCAGACATTGCAGGCCCGTAATCCAGGCACCTATGTTGACATCAAACACTTCTGGATGCCAGAGTTTCCGACTGTCAAGGTGCTGCATCGTGTGTTCTTCTCTTTCGGTGTATGCATCGAAGCTTTCAGTCATTGTCGACCAGTCATCTGTGTTGATGGAACTTTTCTTACTAGCAAGTATAGGGGACAGATCTTGACCGCCATTGGTCAGGACGGCAACAATCAGATCGTGCCACTCGCATTTGCTTTTGTGGAGAGTGAGAACACTAAAAGTTAGACGTGGTTCTTCAGGCAGCTTAAAATAGCAGTTGTGCAAGATAAGCCGAATGTGTGCATCCTTCATGACCGGCATGCTGGTATACTGAATGCCATCAAGGCACTCACAAACCCTGGGCCTGAGGAACAAACGCAATGGCTAGACCTGCAGAGTCGTTGGTGCATGCGCCATCTGAGGGCCAATTTTTTCTCACAATTCCGAAATAAGGATTTGATGAATCTATTCAAAAAACTTTGCAAGCAGAACCAGTTATGGAAGTACACTTATATACATGGTAAGCTTGATGAGTTCACTAACAATCATGTTAGGCAGAGGAGAGCTGCACGAACTGCTGCAGTAGCAGCACATGTACAACTTGTTGCTACACAGGCAGCAACAGGACCTACACCAGCGGAGGACGAACCTGTTGGGCTCTGTGACTTGCTAGGATTTGACCCGCCAGGTGTCAGGAGAAAGACTGGGAGACAGATTAAAAACTTCCAGCAGTGGATAGAGCATGAGCCTCTAGAAAGGTGGTCTTTGTTGCACGACACTCATGGAGCTAGGTACGGCCTCATGACTACCAACCTCGCTGAAACATACAACTTTGTCCTGAGAGTAAATAGGCCTTGCCACTTACAGCCATTGTGGAGGGTATTTTTTAGGGAAAAGTGAAGTATTTCAGAGATAGACGCCAGAAAGCCCATTTACATATCGTGAACAACCCAAACACACCTTACTGTGAAAAGATTATGAAGTACATGGATGAGAAGATGGCAAAAGCTCAGAATCACGCTGTGCAGGCCATAGGAAATCAAGAAAGGAGATTTGAGGTGCGCTTACCATATGACAAATTTGGTTGTGGAAATCAGATCAGAACGCATGAGGTGAGAATCGTCTGACACCGCAGCCGTCGCCCAGGCCACCCTCCCCTGACCAGGCTGGAGGCTCGTCCTGGCAGCAGCAGAGTCCCACGACGGGCTACGTGCTTCGTCCACCACCCCAGCCACAGGGTAAGTATCTTGTTATCTTTTATTTCCCATCAATTGGCTACGACTACATACTTACATGTTTTTTAATGTTATATTGCATGCAGGAGCGTACGGATATCGTCCGTCTATGTCCGGTCAGCAGTCGTCTGGATCCGCGTGGGGGTGTGATCAGGAAGGTGGGGACACCCATGAGGCATACATACAGTTGGACAATTGGATGGGTATGTACAACACTCCTCCACCCTACCCCACACAGGAGACACAGTATGCTGATGACGGTTCCCTGATTCCGGCACGTGACGTTCGGCCACCGCACAGGTTAGGGTGGACGACGCCTAACCCACCACCTCCGCGGCGTGGCAGACGTCGTTGAGACTTGTCTATCTATCTATGTTGAAACGTATCTATCTATCTATGTACCAGACTTATTTATATCTATGTTGAGACTTGTCTATCTATCTATGTACTAGACTTATTTATAGCTTTGTTGCTACTACTCTGTTTCGATTAATGGTGATGATGGGTGACTACTATTCGCATTGATATTAAACAAACCTTGCAAATTACATTGACAACATAAATTTAAGATACAATGCAAATCAACATACATCGGTACTACCAACACTACACAAAGTCATCTCCCGTCGATGCAGCCTCCCGCGTCAGCCGAAGCAGCTCCCTTGCCTTCGACGACACAGCACCCTTCCCCTTCGACGATGTAGCTCCCTTGCCCTTCGACGACACAGCACCCTTCCCCTTCGACGATGTAGCTCCCTTGCCTTCGACGTTTCAGATCTCTTGCTCGATTCACTTGGCATGAAAATATCGTCTTCATCCTCGCTCTCCTCGGCCCATGAGTAAGGATTGCTTTCAGCCCACCTCGATCAGATGTGCTTCAGTCCTATATGTTGGCTTCTTCTTGATGTAGCCCGAACTACATCTCCTACAACAAGTGGACCAATGACAAAAGCAAGAGTCAAAGCCTTCCATGATAAGGTGAATTCACTCCTATCTATGTGTGATCTCGACACTCCTTTGAATGGTTTGCTACTTCATTCGGATACTTTGTGCATACTCAGGAACCACCTTGATGACGACCCTCAAGGAGTGAAGAATATGACCAAGAGAAGACCCAAGGAGATGGCCAAGAAGAAGAGCGAGGAAAAGAAGCTGGAATTCCTGAAGAAGAGCCGGCCGGTACTACCGGGCCCAGGCCGGTACTATCGCCGAGAAGCCAGACGGTACTGGATCGGAAGCAAACCTAAGCGGTACTACCGGAATTAGTTCCGGTACTACCGGGCGTTCGCACGTCCGGTACTACCGGCCACTGATGTCCGGTACTACCGGCCTGGCGCGTGCCTGCGAGCAGATCTGGGTTTGACCCATGTATTTCGTCCCCTTTTGCCTAGACTATAAATAGGACCTATCCATCTAGATCTAGGGTTAGACTATGATTTGAAACTAAAGTAGAGCCTTGCTCCTTCTTCTCAAAGTGTCTCTTTCCTCCTATGGAGATGAATCAAGGCCTCCACATGTGGAGATGAACCAAGGCCTCCTCTTGAGGAGAAGATCCCTGCGTGGATACCAAGGCTCCGCTTGTAGTTGCGATTACTTGCTAATCTTCCCTCTTTGAGTGGCTAGATTGGGTTGGTTGGATTGACCAATTGGACAAACAATTCTAAGAGTAAGGTGTGCTTGGGAGAGGAGAATTGGGGGCTACCCTCGGGGATTTGTTACCAATTGAGTCTTGCCGAGTTGCTACTTGCTATTTACCCTTGTGTGTTGATTTCCCCTCTTTGTGTTCTCGTTCTTCGTGTGTTCTTCGTGTTCATCGATCCCTCCGCCAAATCCGTGAAAATCGGGACCAACCACATCATATGGTATCAGAGCTCTAGGTTGACACGGATTTGATTTGTGTTTCCACCAAAATCCACCAAATTTTTCTTCGTTTTTGAGAAATTCGAAAATTTCCACCAAAAATAGCCTTGCCTTGATTCGAGCCGATCTGTCGATTCGTTGCGTTTTTGGTAGTTTTTGTCCATGGATCTGTTGCTTTAGGACCCCCTCCACCTTTGTTTGCGTTCCCTAGCCTTAATTTGCCAATTTCCCACGAATTTGAGGATTTTTCGAGCTCAATTTCCGCCCAAATCGCGAAGAACAACTCCAGATTTCGAGTCCACCGGTACTACCGGCCAGACTTCGGTACTACCGGAGCTACGCGCACGACCGGTACTACCGGGGCAGAACGAGCGGTACTACCGCCGGGCAGGATTTTCAGAGCAAATTTTTCTTATTCTCCTCGGTTCGTTTTGGCATTTCCTCTTTGGTTTGAGTCCTTTCTTGGTGTTCCCTACGTCTACTACATCGACAAGCTTCCGCAGCAACGCATCATCAACGCCAAGCGACGACGCCACCAAGGACTCGACATTTCCCCACCACCATAATCCGTTGTGAGCCCTTCTTCCTTTCGTGTACCTTGACCTATTGGACTAGCTCGGTGATATTGCGAGGCATTGCACGTGTTGAGTGTTTGTCTTCAAGTATTGGCGAGTGTGTATCGTTAGAGAGCTTGGCACTAGCAAAAGAGAAGGAATCATCGTCAAAAAGCAAAAATCAAAAAAAAAGAGAAAAGAAAAGAATCAAGTGGTGCCAAGTTCATCTCTTGTAGGTTGCGACAAAGCTAACCGCCAAAGTGAGTGAGTGTTAACTCTTGTGCAAATCCGTTGCCCACAAAAAGCAATTGAGCTAGCGTCCTTCTTGTGTTGGGTGACATTTGAGCACGTAGTCTTCGTTAGGTCTATCTTCGAGTGCTCGCCCTTTGGTCGCCCAACCCCATCATTCGCTTTTGTGTGTGTTTCTTCATCATTTGTGGTTGGAGTTTCTTTGGTAATTTGATCATTGTGGATTTTCTCTACCTTTGACAATATACTTGTCGTCGGGTTTGCTTGTTTCGTTTGCCACTTCATACCTTCCTATCCTCATAAGTGTGTGTGTTGGGTGTTAGAACCGGATACTCTCCTCTCAAGCCACATTATTCTTGGGATATAGTTTGTCTTGGTTTTTCTTACCACATATCTCACTTGATCTTGAGAAAATGTTTAGGGGAAGTACAAACGGAAGCTCAAGCTCGGAGAGGAAATCCATGGTGGAGTTCGCGGTGATCATGGCTATGTCACACAATCGGAGCTTGTTGGCATGCGACACTTTCTTCGTGATAACCTAGGACGCTACGAGCGCCGTCTTCAAAATCAAGAGAACACCTTCAACGACCGCATGCATGCTCAAGAAGCAAATATGGAGCGGTTGACCGAAGCTATCAACAACCTTGTGCGACAACGAGCTTCTTCACACTCAAGCCGTACAAGAAGCACCTCAAGGTCGACACAAGCACGTCATGGACGTCATGAACCTCGACAAGAACGTCAACATGATCCAAGGCGCGACGCCCATGAACGACCTCCTCCACGTTGAACAACCACATGATCTTCACGCGAACAATGCCAATGCGCATCAAGAACAACCTCACCAAAATGATGATCGTCGAACGCATACCATCACCACCACCGCAACAACGTGATCGTCATGACCCATTGGCTAATGACAATGGCGTTCCGGGTGCGAATGACTTTGGTGAACAAGGACGTCACCCTCGTCATCCTCCAAGGCCACGTCATCAAAATCATGACAATGCGAACAATGTCGAGCAACCCGTTCCTCAACAAGAGCTACCTCCTCAACATGCTCCTCGTCAAGAGCTTCCTCATGATCGTCCACAACACCAACGTTCCGAGTCAAGTGATAACGAGTCAAGCCAACACAATGGTGATGGACTCAATCGAAGGAGACGTGGACGTGCATTCCCACGTGGTGGCCACGTGACGACTATGATGACTTGACCAACGTCCGCTTTGACATACCCAAGTTCTACGGCACAAGTGATCCGGAAGCTTACTTCTCATGGGTACTCAAGGTTGACAAGATCTTCCGTGCAACGCTTCTCCGACAACAAGAAGGTTGCCTTAGCCTCGATGGAGTTTGAAGAGTATGCCCTCTTGTGGTGGGAACAACTACAAGATGCTCGCGTCGCTAACCACCAACAACCAATTGACACTTGGGTTGAAATGAAAGAAACAATGTACAAGCGCTTCGTGCCAAGCCATTACACTAGAGACTTATACAAGAAGTTGCAAGAGTTGAAGCAAGGTTTGAAGTCGGTTGACGAGTACTACAAGGAATGGAAATCTCCATGATGAGAGCCAATGTCAACGAGTACGAAGAGCAATCCATGGCTCGTTTCATGAATGGCCTCAACTATCCAATCAAGAAGATCGTGGAGTTCCAACCATATGCCTCTTTGGTTGAGCTAGTACATCAAGCTTCCAAGGCCGAGCGCCACGTGCTTGAAGAGCTCAAATACCTCAAGACAAAGGCATTCTACGCCAACAAGCCTTCTTCGTCAACTCCTACACCTTCACAAGCTCTTCCTCAAGCGAACACTCGAGGTCCTCCAAGAGTCTCTACATCGACACCTCAAGCGCCTCAACCTTTCAAGAAAGTACCTCCCTCCAAGGCGCCTCAAGGATCTTCGTCCGGCACAAGACTTTGCAATGCTACAAGTGCGGCGGACAAGGGCACAAATCTTTTGAGTGCACCAACAAGAAGGTCATGATCATCAATGACATGGGAGAGTATGAATCTATGAGTGAAGATGAGTACAATGCTTTGAACAAGGTCGCCACAATGCAAAGTGCTCAAGAAGAAGAAAGTGAGATCTATTGTGATGGCGACAACAACCCTTCCTTGGTTGTGGCAAGAGCTCTAACCACCAATGTTCAAGTGGAAGAAGACCAAAGATGCAACTTGTTTCAACAAGAGCGGGAATCAATGGAAAGTCCATCAAGGTCATCATAGATGGTGGAAGTTGCCACAACCTAGCGAGCAAAGAACTTTGTGATAAGCTCAACTTGAAGTTCAAGAAGCACCCACATCCTACCATGTGCAATGGTTGAGTGATACCGGAGCCGTCAAGATTCAACACATGGTGCAAGTGTCCTTCAAGATTGGAGCCTATGAAGATACGGTTGATTGTGATGTTGTGCCTATGAACGTTTGTCACTTACTCCTTGGGCGTCCATGGCAATTTGACAAGGGTGCTATGCATGATGGACGAACAAACTACTATAGCTTCAAGAACAACGACAAGACCTTCGTCCTTCGTCCCATGACACCAAGTCAAGTCATCGCCGACAACGCCAAGATTGCAAGGGCACAACAAGATCGTTCGTCTAGTGAGATGAGTGGTGAGCGAGAGACCCACCATAAAGTGAGTGAGAGCCACAAGCCAAATGAGTGTGACACTTCAAAGAGAGTTCCCACAAAACTTACACTATTTGCCACAAAGAGAGAGATGAGGGAGTTGAGAGAGAACCCATCCACCCTCCACTATGTGCTCATATGCAAGGGTGAAGTTTCTATGACTAACACTTCACAAACCTTCCTCCTTCTTTGTTGTCTCTTTTGAAGGACTTTGAAGATGTCTTCCCTCAAGAGTGCCACCGGGACTACCTCCTCTACGCGGAATCGAGCACCGCATCGACCTTGTTCCCGGCGCACCGCTACCAAACCGCGCTCCTTACCGCACCAACCCCGAAGAGACAAAGGAGATCGAGCGGCAAATACAAGAACTTCTTGCCATGGGACACATCCGCGAGAGCTTGAGTCCGTGTGCCGTGCCCGTCATCTTGGTACCCAAGCACGACAACACTCTTCGCCTTTGCATGGATTGTCGCCCCATCAACGCCATAACCGTTCGGTATCGCCATCCTATCCCTCGACTTGATGATATGCTTGATGAGCTTTGTGGTTCCGCTATATTCTCCAAAATTGATCTTAAAAGTGGATATCACCAAATAAGCATGTGTGAAGGTGATGAATGGAAGACCGCATTTAAAACAAAGCTTGGTCTTTATGAGTGGCTCGTCATGCCATTTGGTCTTTCCAATGCACCTTCTACTTTTATGCGTCTCATGAATCATGTTTTGCGTCCTTTCATTGGAAATTTGTTGTGGTATACTTTGACGACATCCTTATCTATAGCAAATCTTTGGAAGAGCACACTTCTCATGTTGCTCAAGTTTTGTTGGTTCTTCGCAATGAAAAGCTTTATGCAAATCTTTCTAAGTGCACTTTTGCCACCAACAAACTTGTTTTCTTGGGTTTTGTTGTTTCTTCGGATGGAGTCGAAGTCGATGAAGCAAAGATACAAGCAATTCGGACTTGGCCTTTTCCGATGTCACTTGAGGAGTTGAGACGTTTTCTTGGTTTTGCCGGATTTTACCGCCGTTTCATCAAGGATTTTTCCACAATTGCTTGCCCCCTCCATGAACTTACAAAGAAGAATGTACCTTTCATTTGGGGCAATGCACATGATTTTGCTTTCAATGAGCTCAAACGGTTATTAACCGAAGCACCACTCCTTGCCCTTCCGGATTTCTCTAAGACATTTGAGATTGAATGCGATGCAAGTGGATTGGGCATTGGTGGAGTGCTTATGCAAAATGGTAGACCCATCGCATACCATAGTGAGAAACTAGATGGAGCTCGCTTGAATTACCCCATTTATGACAAAGAGTTATTTGCTTTGGTTCGTGTTTTGGATGTGTGGCAACATTACCTTCGTCCTAAGGAATTTGTCATTCATTCCGACCATGAATCCTTGAAATATTTGAAAAGTCAAACAAATTTGAACAAAAGACATGCTAAGTGGGTTGAGTTCATTGAGTCTTTCACTTTGTAATCAAATACAAGAAAGGTAAAGACAATGTGGTCGCGGATGCTCTATCCCGCAAGGCCAACCTACTTACACGTCTTGACATTAGTGTCTTGGGTTTGGATGAGATTAAAGAGTTGTATGCTACCGATGCTTTCTTTGGAGACATTTTCGCTCAATGTTCGGAGCACAAAGGAATTGGTGATTTCTATTTGCACAAAGGTTTCTTGTTTAAGGCTAACAAACTATGTATACCCGAGTCTTCGCTTCGTTTGGTCCTTTTGAAGGAATCTCATGGAGGAACACTCATGGGTCACTTTGGCCGCGACAAGACCTACGCCATGCTCGCCACCAACTACTATTGGCCTAGAATGAAGCGTGATGTGGAACGCCTAGTTCGACGATGTTCTACATGTCTCAAAGCTAAGTCTACTCTAAACTCTCATGGTTATATACACCTTTGCCTATTCCACATCACCCATGGTCCGATATAGCTATGGATTTTGTCTTAGGACTCCCACGCACTAAAACAAACAAGGATTCCATCTTTGTCGTCATTGATCGCTTCTCTAAAATGGCACACTTTATACCTTGCAACAAGAGCGACGATGCTTCACACATTGCTACTTTGTTTTTCAGGGAAATCGTCCGTCTTCATGGAGTGCCAAGACCATTGTGTCGGATCGTGACACCAAGTTCGTGAGCTATTTTTGGAAGACTTTGATGGCCAAGATGGGAATCAAGCAACTATTCTCCACCGCATACCACCCTCAAACCGATGGCCAAACCGAAGTGGTGAACCGAAGCCTATCTACACTCCTTCGTGTGTTGATCAAGCCTAACTTGAAGAATTGGGAAGAGTGCATCCCACACGCCGAGTTCGCCTACAATCGAGCACTTCACCGCGCAACAAAGAGAACACCCTTCGAGGTCGTCTATGGCTCCAACCCCTACACCGCGCTCGACATGCTACCACTTCCACTCCGTGAGCAAGTTAACATGGACTTCGACAAGCGAGCCGCTTACATGAAGAAGCTCCATGAGGAAACAAGAACTACACTCGAGAAGCACAACAAAGACCATGCTACGAAGATGAACAAACACAAGCGCGCCATGATATTTGAAGAAGGAGACCTTGTTTGGCTACACCTTCGCAAAGATCGCTTTCCGGATGCAAGGAAGTCCAAGCTTCACCCTCGTGGAGATGGACCTTTCAAGGTTATCAAGCGCATCAACGACAATGCCTACAAGATCGACATCTCCCACTCCAAACACTTGGTCCATGACACCTTCAACGTCGCCGACCTATCGCCATACCTTGGAACATCAAGCGATGAGGATGACCAAGAGTCGAGGACGACTCTTTTCCAAGGGGGGGAGATGATGTAGCCCGACCTACGTCTCCTACAACAAGTGGCCCAATGACAAGAGCAAGAGTCAAAGCCTTCCATGATAAGGTGAATTCACTCCTATCTATGTGTGATCTCGACACTCCTTTGAATGGTTTGCTACTTCATTCGGATACTTTGTGCATACTCAGGAACCACCTTGATGACGACCCTCAATGGAGTGAAGAAGATGACCAAGAGAAGACCCAAGAGATGGCCAAGAAGAAGAGCGAGGAAAAGAAGCTGGAATTCCTGAAGAAGAGCCGGCCGGTACTACCGGGCCAGCCAGGCCGGTACTACCGCCGAGAAGCCAGACGGTACTGGATCGGAAGCAAACCTAAGCGGTACTACCGGAATTAGTTCCGGTACTACCGGGCGTTCGCACGTCCGGTACTACCGGCCACTGATGTCCGGTACTACCGGCCTGGCGCGTGCCTGCGAGCAGATCTGGGTTTTGACCCATGTATTTCGTCCCCTTTTGCCTAGACTATAAATAAGACCTATCCATCTAGATCTAGGGTTAGACTATAATTTGAGAACTAAAGTAGAGCCTTGCTCCTTCTTCTCAAAGTGTCTCTTTCCTCCTATGGAGATGAATCAAGGCCTCCACATGTGGAGATGAACCAAGGCCTCCTCTTGAGGAGAAGATCCCTGCGTGGATACCAAGGCTCCGCTTGTAGTTGCGATTACTTGCTAATCTTCCCTCTTTGAGTGGCTAGATTGGGTTGGTTGGATTGACCAATTGGACAAACAATCCTAAGAGTAAGGTGTGCTTGGGAGAGGAGAATTGGGGGCTACCCTCGGGGATTTGTTACCAATTGAGTCTTGCCGAGTTGCTACTTGCTATTTACCCTTGTGTGTTGATTTCCCCTCTTTGTGTTCTCCGCTCTTCGTGTGTTCTTCGTGTTCATCGATCCCTCCACCCAAATCCGTGAAAATCGGGACCAACCTACATCACTTCTTCTCCCACCTAGCATGCAACCTGAGAAGTTCTTCCCGTATTTCCTTCCAGGTTCTAGATGGCCACCCATGCCTACGTAGCATCACTGAAAGCTCACCGAGATAAGGTGGATGGCTAATAAGTTCCTCCCATGGCGCTAACTTATTGTCTACCTTGAAGTCGGCCGCAAGCCACAAAAGGCGCTCGGACATTGAACGATGGAAACTACGATCGAAATGAAATCCCGACATGGTTGAGTGAATTGACTCGAATGCTCAGTGAGGAGGAGCTTTTATAGGACGAGATGAGAGGATTTGGCGGGAGAAACAGGCGGGAACAACGATGGAGGGATAAAAGGGCGGGAGCGTCAGTGGCGGGAAAATAAGGGCGGGAAGCGACGGTGGCGGGAAAAAGGGCGGTGGCGGGAGAAATGTGGCGGGAGAAATAAGGTCGGGAAGCGACGGTGGCGGGAGAAAAAAGGGTGGTAGCGAAAGTGGCGGGAAAGAAATGGCGGGAGCGTGCGGTGGCGGGGAGAAAAAATGGTGAAAAATACGGTTTTAGCAAAAAAAAATGGGGCCATGCAGCAGTCGGCCTAGCAGCAGCCGACTGGGCCTGGTCGGCTGCGCCAAGGCCGAGCAGGTCCAATCGGCCCAGTAGAGGCCGACCAGGTCCAGTCGGCTTTGCCGTGGCCGACAGGGTCCTCTCCCGCATGCAGCCATCGGTCGACAACCTAATCGGCCCAGGCGAGGCCGATAGGGTCCTATCGGCTTAGCCGAAGATGAGGTTGTATTCTTTCTGAAAATGTTTCGATTTGCGTAATATTAGTCAAAATTAATTTTTAAAATGTATTATTAAAAAAAATTAGCCTCTCTCTCTTCTTCTGTCAACTTAAGTAGGTCCTTGAAACTTAAATTATCTAAAGGGTCTCTCTCTCTCTCTCTCTTAACTTCTTCTCTCAACTTAAGTAGGTCACTTGAAACTTATATTATCTAAAGGGTGACCATCGGGTCTTTGTCTCGGTACTCTCGGGTACCTACTCGGGTAGTCCGGGTGATCATCCTGGCAAAAATCAAGGTGCTCCCATGTACTAGGTTGGAAGATCCAGATATATAAACCTGAACTTTACATGTACAATTTTTACTTGTCTCACTTGTTAATTTCCCATTGACTCGCATGTAAATAGTTCATATGTGTATTTTTTTCTTCAACACCCACTTTGCCTTTCCTCTATAAACGCCCCCTTCACCTATGTGGGTGAAGGGTATTGTAGAGTTTATGGAACACCCAGTGTGAATCGGGCACCATCTCAGAGCCAGTGGCCACCTAGCTGTCAGTCGGGCGACCAGGCTAGAGCAAACATGTTCGTCCCAAGTGGCATGGCCCAACCAGAGTCCACCACGGGACGACCCGACGTGCTCTGCCCCGAAGGACCAGAGTAGGTGCACAACAAGTATGTTATTATTTATTCTGTCTAAATTCAGTTTGTTCATAATTGAGCATATGAACTTATTGTTGTAATAAATGCACTAGAGCAATGTGCCCAGAGAAATATGTGTGCTGGGATGTTAGGATCTTATTTTCCTCTGTGTCTACATCCTTCCTTCAAAAAGGCGAGGAAGGACTGATGTGCTGAGTCTGGCAGGTTCGTGTGTTGCCTTTGATGCAAAGGTAACATTGTAACCAACAAATGTAATAGTACTAATTTTTTCTTTGCAAGTTAGAATTTACACTTATTTCACTAAGATATTGTCATTGTGGACATATTGTGTATTTGATAACATTGTGAATTAAATGTGTAAATATGACATTGTGTATGTGGTGGTGACTATTGTTGTTATCGGTATAGTCTTTGTGCTTGTACTGTGAAATATGTAATTGTGTTGCGAAAGAAATGTGCGTTCATCAAACGCAAAATACACATTGCAAATGGTAAAAAACACAAGTATGTTGCTAATGTGATGATAAGGAAAATCGATGCTTCACATTTTCTTGTTACCATGTGGAAAACAACGCCTACAGACATATGTGTGTGTATATTTACGTTGAATGGTCTTGAGACAAACGACCGCGCCTTAATTGGCAGTGAGCCCTTATATCAGTGACAGGGTTCCAAGGAGGTAGCCCTTCTCCGCTACGGATGAGGATCTTGCCCCGTATCCACAGGTCCGCTCTATACTAGTTTGTTGTGGTGCTGGCAACAATCAAATTGACCACGGTTCTGAGCTTAGGAATATTGGATGATATGAGAAACCAACTTTGTGGCACTCTGAGGTTGAGTGCATTCTTTTTCCAGCACATGTAGCCTAGAGGATTAAATTGTAGAAACTTTGACAAAAAAGACCACTTCCGCGAATGAATTATCACAAAGGACCACCTCCTGAATGAATTGTCAAAAAGGACCACCTGCACCGTGGCGGCCTCAGACGCCGCCGTCAGCCGTGGCGGCCATTGCCACGTGTCACTTGGCCAGCATGCCACCACGATGCAGGTGGTCCTTTTTGACAATTCACTCGTCGAAGTGGTCCTTTTTGTCAAAAAATCTAAATTGTAGGGTTGCGCATCGGAAAACAAAATATTTCGCCACATGCTACGCAACAACCAAGATCTATCTATGAAGATACAAGTAAACATCAAGTTAAGATCTAGTTCTAGTTTGTTACCAACACTGTGAAGCGGAAAAGATGTTGATGACGATGTCGATGTAGCCTGATGAAGATTCTCACGGCTAAGCCTAGCTGTGAGAATGTTGCCGACTCCTCGTATCCAACCTTCTAGATCCAACCAAGCGAAGGATCAAACGTATGATCCCTTTGAGAGTATGCACACGTCCGTCAGATCCGGTTCAGCAGAGCTTCGTTGTCCAGAGCTCAGCCTCTATTGATGTATATGAAGGTGGAGATCCTAACACATGGAGAGAGAGAAGAGAGAGGGAAATTAGATCTCAGAGAGGACACCTCAAAAACCCAGATCCAATTGTGTGTCTCCAAAAGGAGGGGGATCCACTAGTACAGAACGACACATCGGAAACGGACCAAAAAGCCCATCGGAATGGAGAAACGGTACGTTTCCCTGCCCCCGCTGCTGATGTGAAGGCTCACATCAGGAACGGAGGTACAAAACCGTCACCGAGGAGGCCTCTTTTTGGCAACGGTTGTGCACATACCTCCGTTGCCTCAGTGTCGAGCTCATCAGTAACAGAGTTTTAAATTTACCCGTTTGCATTGAGCGTTCTTCATAAGCCTATAGCACATATTCAGATGCCACTGGACATTTAAAATCTCACAACACAAGCATAAAAATGTCAGCAAATTCATTCATAACGTATACCGAATGTCACCATTACATTGTTGTTACATTTGCCTCACTAAACCTATCATTGTCATGCCTCCCTAAACTTATCTTTATGGTGCTCCACTCTATTCCACTCTTCTCAAGCTCCACCGAGGTTCTTCCTCAGTTTGCCCATCCTAACTAACTTATCCCTGTCATTCCTAACTAAACTTATCTTCATGACTTACTGTTACATTTGACTGACAACTTTGGCAAGTTCATGTTGTGACATTTCGGTCACACTGTTCAAGACACTCTTAATTCAAAAAGTGTTTTGTACAGTCCAGCAAAACTTCACAACAGAGACAGTTCACGGATATGATCCCACTTTGTATTTAGCTCATTTAAAGCTTGTTTCGATCTGTATGGCATTTCTGCATCAAAATACATGGATGGATAGTTAGAAAAGAGCCAAATCTGATGCTACATGACATAAATATATTTTAAGATGAAAACAGTTTACATCTTAAGCGCCAATATCCACGTGCTTGCAGTCTGGTCTAAACGATTTGGAGGCAGACCTTTAAGGCCATGATTTCTTCAACAGCCTCACCATTTTTATGCATTGTTACCGAAATATACTATTACTTCATACACTTGCAAGTTAGCTACACAAAACCATAATGAGGATAAGCACATTGACAAAAAGTTGTCAACTAAAATAGAGTGTAAGATCTAGTAGTACTACAAAGAGTTGAATTAAATATGCTAAAACAGAGATAACAGAATACTTGACAAGATTTCTATGCTACTTTCAGTGGTTGTACAACAATACAAAACATGTAAGTTGCTAAAAACGGTTGCAAGTGGGACGGACATACTCCGGCAAGAGACCAGCGGATCCGTGTTTGGCCCCAGTGGAAGATTCGCGTCGGCGATACCGGCCGCGCCACTCGGGGAAGATGCGCTGCGGCTCGACGCCCGGCCGGCTGCGCCGCTCAGATCTGGGAGATACGAGTTAGATCTGGCGCTGCTTGGAGCTGCCGCCAAACTGTGAGAGCGAGAGTGGGAGCGTTTGGGCTGTCGGAATGGCGGATTTATAGCACAAGTGCAACATCGTAAACGGAGGCGATAAACAACCGTATCCTTTATTTGTTCACTGACACACTGGGCCTACTTACGAAGGATCGATGCAGAACAAGAAATAAATTTATTTCAGATACTAATTTACAGTAGAATTGAACTAAATATCTACTCTACTTGTTCTTCTTCCGCCCTACCTCCGCGCCATAGTCGTCTGCGGCGCGGCGTCGCTTCTTGCCGGTTGCCTTCTCCTCCGACGCGTGCTCCTCCTCCTCCGGCACGTCCTTCTCTGGCGCGTGCTCCTCCTCCTCCGGCGCCTCCTCTGACGCGTGTTCCTCCTCATCACCGGCGTCGTCTTCTTCCTGGCTAGAATACGGCTCCGGCAGGTCCTCCGGCTCCTCTTCCTCCGGCGCCTCCTCCTCATCGGAGTTGTCTTTCCTTCGCTCGAAGATGGCGAGTCCGAGTCGTCAGGGTCCGAGTCCGGCAGCCCGTCTTGATCCCACCATGGGACGTCACCGCGGTCTTCACCGCTCGCATTGTCGCTCGGGACTTCCTCGTTCTGCCACCAGGGTTCCTCCATGGCGGTTTTGCTAGTCTGGTAGAGAACGTGGGAGAGAACGAAGGGGAGAATGCGAGAACTGCCTGGCTTCGCGCGGTTCCAATCCCATTTTACTAGCGGCGAGCAGGAGGTTCCAATCCCTCGTCAATTAAGCCGCATTGAACAGGCGCGCTTCCAGTTTGCAACTGCAATTTCCCAAGCACATTGCAAACGGACATCATATCCCGACCGTTGCCATAGAGCCACATATCGGAAACGGAGGCAAAATTATGACCGTTGCCAATAGTGTGGGTGACGGAGTTATTAATTTCTCCGTAACCAATGATGACGGGCCAGCCGTGGCCGAGTTCTCACAGTCCTCGTCTACAACGATGAGATCGCGATTTTCCGTCGCCTAACTCGTGACGTTTCCATAGAGGGGTATCTGATATGTCGTTATGTACTAGTGATCCCTCCTTTATATAGGAGGGAGGGGGAGGGGAGCCTTGGAGGAGGGGCAACCCCTCCCCCATGCGCCGCCGCCCCTAGTGGGCCCCATGGGCCGGATCGGCCTAGGGTTTGGGGCGCCTCCCCAACCCAAGCCGCTGCCCTTAAGGGGGCCGACCCCTTTGCACTGTCGCCCTTGGTGGGCCCCACATGGCCAGTCGGGACAGGGTAAACCCTGGCCGCCGCCTTGTGGTGGCTCCCACCCTTGGGCGCCGCCGGCCCCACCTCCTTGGTGCTGACTCCACCAGGGAGTCGGCCACCTAGCTAGGTGTACATGTTGTAAATGCATTCTCTCGATTCTTTAAATTGTAAAAGCTTTATCTCTCAAATAGTCTACCAATTGACAGTATGTTTCCACCATTAGTTTAGTCGCGAAAAGATCTTTGATGTTAGATCTCATGTTGAAATGTTTCGATGATTTTTCTTTCGTTGGGTATATCCTAGATTGTTGACACTTGCCAGATTATGTAGACTTGACTAACATATTATAATAAATTGGTTGCCGGTTCTAAATGTCCTTTTACATCAATACAAGACTTTGTGATAGTACTTATTTGGCATGATATCATCTGTTAGTCCATAGAAACATTTGATACCCATTGTATGGTATGGCTCTGTATAATATTGCAATGTCTAAAGGCATGTAAAACTGACAGGCAACTATGCACTATTATAGTGTTAACAATTCGATGACAATCTGGCAACCATCAGTCAATTAGTGTGACAAAAAAAAATCCCGAAACATAGCAACATCGGACTAATTTTGAAACCCGCTTTAAGACGAACACAATGGCGTAAAGGATCACTAATCAGATAATGGTTTGGAAAATAAATCATTCTATTTTCAGACTAAGCAATTAGTGGTTGATTCAGGAGCCATACATGCACGTGTTCTAGCTATAATGGAAAAAAACACCGGTAAACAGAGCACGGCATGGGAAAACCTATTTGCGTACATGTGCTAACTAGGGTTCCCCAATCTTCTTTACTTTATTCACGGATTAAAAGGAGGAACATTCAGATAATTTGTTCTGCTTCAAAGCTCTTACGGGTTGACAACGGTAAGAAATATAATTGTCATCTTGCTGTGTAGAAATGTTGTGATTGCTCGTTTGCACGGGGTGTTTAACACGTGCATTGGTTCTCAGCTCGACCTCTATCAAAATCTCGGTTGACTTTAGCTGTCCCTCTTCCAAAATCTCCGGGTTTTTTCTTTGTCACTTCCTTTTGAAACACAATAGCTCTAGAAGAAAACAAACAGTTTGGTGAGGCCGTGAGATGTCATGCACCTTATGACAAATAGTGTGTATAGAGCCAATGAGAAGTTTTCATTCGTAATTCCTGCCTTTGACACTTTACCGATTAGAAAAATCAAATACTCCCTGTAAAAAAAAATTATCAACCTTGATCCAAGTTCACAACTTCTCTTACTAGTGAACTTAATTACGTACAAGTTGGGTCAATTAAGCAAACGAGCCAAGAGTGCAGACACTTCCATGGATGAAAATGGAAAACAAAAGACAAATTTTCACCTTGATTGCAATGACGCCACCACCACGCTAGACAGTGTTATCGTCATGCGCGCTTCCATCACCTTGCGTCCGCCACCGAGCCCTCGTTGCACCATGCCGCCGAGACTCGCCGCGGTGCAGTAGATGTCACGCCGCTCCACCTTGGTCATCGCGTGACAAGCACACGGAGAACTGCGCCCAGCCACTGAAATCATACACTTTTCCCTTGAGCCGAAGTGCAACTTCAAAGATGATTCCCCACCGGGTGGAAAGGACGCAGGAACCCATCATACGATCCGGGAATCCCCAAGCTGGCGTTTCCTCCAGAGCACAGGGAACATGAGCCCAACGACGCCCCTAACAAGGTAAACGACGCCCAAGGCCGCCGCCATCGACGGTTTCGGACGAGGCCGAAACAAGCTTTCGTTGTCATCCTCGCACCCGTCACCGGCTGAACCATCGGCTCCTCCTCGGCATCGACCGTCATGCCCCCACGGGCGCGTCCATACTGCTGCGGAAGGCCAAAGCTGTAACGTCCCAAAATTTGGAAGCTAGAAAAACCTAGTCATGAAAGACCCAAAATTTGGAACCAACAAAAACTTTTTGAAATGTCTTGTTTATGGGTGTGTTTTTCTTCTGTTTGACATGTTGTGGTTTGTTGTTGGTGTTGATGACATCTCTTATTATCAAACTTCGAACTCAACCTAGTATAAAAATTTCCTCTTAATCTTTGTTGTGACCAAAGGAATATTCCATATATCTCCTCCCATCTTATTTTTAACAAACTCTATTTCTGATATTAGCAACTACCCCAAAGACCTATTATTTTGAGAAAACAAAATTATTTCCAAAAGTTATATGTTGGTAAAACTATAAAGGACCATATCATGAGTCCTAATATATTTTGAGTTTAATATTTTGCAAGTTTTTGCAACTCTTATTTCAAAACTCTTAATTTAATATTTCTTTTGGAAAACTATTACTAAGAAGTGGTTTAACCCTCTTTCTTCAAAATCTTGTCTTAATTATATTGATCACCACCTCACCAATATATTTGTTTTATCTTAAGAGTGTGGTTAGTTATCCAATTGTCTCTGTGTTTTATCTATTTGACATGTGCTTAAATTGTTTGCCTTGAGTATGTATTTCTTTGAGTGGCATGTAGAATTGTTTGTATCAAGTGAATGGTTATTGCTTGAATTGGAGACATTGACATTTGTTTGGTGGTTTTGCATGCTTGAAACTTGTTTACCTATTTGTATGATGTTTGTGTCAAAATACTCCAAACAAGTAATTTCTAAATAGTGCATAGCTATCTTCACCCCTGTTAATTTTTAGCATTTCTAGAGCATGACAATTAAGGTTTATTTTATTCATTTTGGAAATACTAAACCTCTAGCATCACCTACATCAACTCTACTGTCCATGTATAGCCTTCTTTATTATTTACGAAAATGTTGGACCACTAATCCTTGCTTGTTTTGAGTGCTACATTTCAAGGTGGCCATATGTTGTGTTATAGAATAGCAAATTGCCTTTTTGTATCTACTTGTTGTTGAACTCTTTTGACCTAAGCTCTTAAGTCAAATATTGCACCTATGTCCCTACTAATCAACTCATCTTGTATCTCAATTTTCTAGTCAAAGGGTAGACTAATCCATCTTAACAAAGTGACCTGATCTATATTTCCCAACAATGCTTGTTAAACTCTAAACCTACCCGAAAACCAGCCCCTCCCTTCCCTCCAACAGCCACCCCTCTCACCCCTCTGACCTGTGGGCCTGTCCTAGTCAGCACTGACTCACTTGTCATCCCCAAGCCACCCCTCTCCTCCACTCTTGTCTCTCCCTTTTTCCAACCCGGCCAATGGGAGCTCAATCCCTCACTCCCTACTGGCCAGAGCCACTCCTCCCGACCAGCACACCCCTGCCCACTCCTTCACCGCCCTCCAGAACCAATGGGCGTGCCCATCGTCCCTCTATCTCGCCCCACACCCGAAACCCTAGAAACGGACTCCTTGTCTAAAACTCGAGCCCGTGCCCTCCCCTCTGCTCATCCTCACTCCCCAGCGACGCACTCAGACCCCCTCTCCTCCCTCTCGAAGCCGAGCTTGAGCCCTTGCTCTCTGCTGCCCAGGAACGCGCACGAACCCGACGGTCGCCGCCGGCAAGTCAAGGCCGTAGCCGTCGTTCCTCTGCTCCGTTCTTCGCCATTGTTGGCCCGCTGGACTCCCTCCAGCAGTAGCTAACTCTTCCCCCTCCTCTCTTTTGCCCAGACCCGCTGTGGAGCTCACGCCCGTCCTCGACCCGTGGATCTCGAGGTCGACGTCGCCATGAACTCCGGCCGTCCCCGCTGAAGCTGCTCGTGCCCGCACCCCTCCCTCGACCTACATCGCCGTCTGCAACCCTCCTACGCCACAGGCACACCCCCTAGGTGAGCGCCCCGTCGTCGCCGCTTCCTCGCCGTCTCTGGCTCGTCCTCGCGAGCGTCGCGTCGGAGACGACGCAGGAGAGCCGTAGATCTCCAGATCTACGGTCCCCTTTGAATCCCGCGGCTGGCGCGCGCGCCGCGCCGTGTTGGGCCGGCCCGGTCCGCTGGCGGCCCAGATCCACGCTGACCGCGGCCAGATCTGGCCCATGACTATTTTTCTCATTGATTTTATTCTTTTCTGTGTGGATCTATTTCTGTGTTGTGGCTTTAAATCGAAATAAAATAGTTAAACATGAAATTTGTGTAAACCAAAAATCACAGTGGTGAAGCTTTGAGTCTAGAATCATGTCGAACTGGCAGATCTGAAAAATATTATTTTTTCTTAGCATGATAATTACTGCACTGCCACTGGTCTAATCCAAAGAACTATTATTAACTTGAGTTATGTGAACCTAAAATTAGTAAATCCAATTGTTTTGGAATGCTTGTGAGTGTAGCTTTCAGTAGAAACTAATCCCTTGTGTTTGTGATGTTTAGTTTTGAATTGGCATGAGTTTGAAGTTTGGACCAGTAGGGTTTTCTAGCATTTATCTGATTTTCTGTGACTAAGATTTTTGGGTAAATCCAATTGCAGTAGTTTCTAATTCATGCAAAGAACCTAAACCTAGCTTTTCATAAAATTTGGTTGAACAGAACACCCTGGACTCAATAAACTCTTAAAATGGTGTTTTCTGCCTTTTAAAAATGATAAAACAACTGTTTGGTCCTTTATGAAAATGTTGTTACTGTTGTTGTGATTTGCTTTGGTGCTGTAGCTCACCAAATAAAGTTACTCTTAATATGTTAGGACTGTTAGTGGTTTATGTTAGATGTGTTTGTGTGCTAAGCGTGTGTTGTTAAGTGGGGATTGAAAACCTTAACCATTGTTTAATTATGCTTGGTTGTCAGAAAACTTTTATGAGCTAAATAACCACTCCCAACTAAAAATGTTAGCTACTGGTTGTTTAAGTTTATTAGTAATGCTTAGTTTTACAATTTGAAAGTGATCCAAAAAGGTTGTCTAATTATCACCTTAACCCTATTTGTAAATAAATAATAAATTGTATTGTAGTTGCCAAACATGTTTGTGTGATTTAATATGTTTGCCTTGTTAGTTGAACTTGGCAGTCTTTAAGTTTAATACTAGCATGAGTAGTTTGTTAATGTCTCTATCTTAACTTGGGGAAATAATTTAATAATAGAAAATAATTAGTAACTTAACTTTTGTCTGATGTATTTCCTGAAAACTAAAGAGATACTTTTGTCTGAAGTATTTCCTAAACTACGGTAGCAGCCCTTGACCTAATCACCCTAAGTGGAGTTTTGTTTTAGGGTTTAGTTAAAACCACCTTCTTAACTATTAGGGTTGTTGTGTATACTTTCTTAGGTGTGTTTGTTGTTTATCTTAGCTTTATGGACTTTCTGCTTGTTGTTGTATAACTAAGTGAATTGCTTGCTCTTGTTAGCTAGCTTAGTGTTTTGTGCAATGCTTGATGTTTGTTATGTCCCTATGGTATTGTCTTGAGTGTTGTTCCTTTTCCTGTTTATGGCGTTAGATACGATTGGGAAGGAACTGGAAGTGAGGAGTGAACCTGAGGAACATCAATATCAAGGCCAAGGACATATTACCAAGCCAGGCAAGCCACCTCAACACCCTATTGAACTCCTACTATTTGTACAAAGCATGTCTTGTTTTCAAAATAAAATAATGCATGTTTTATCTTTTATGTGGCATTTTGTCACCCAAATTATTTTCAAAAAAAAAATTATTGTTTGGCCAAAGATATATCTACTAGTATATAATAGGTTTTATAAAAGTAAGACTTTACTTGAGAAGCCTTCCACTGAAGGCGCTATCAAGAAGATTATATTTTCTAGTAGTGTATCTGTATACACTTATCTCAAAACTTTAGGATGGGAGCCTGTTTCTGGTAAAATGTTTTCGGAGGAAAACCCGAGTCGCTGGGAGCGATCGGCAAGAAAGTGCTTTATAAAACCCATGTTGCTGGGAGCAAATGGTGCTGTTTATGAAAACCCAAAGTGCTGGGAGCATTCGGTGAGCTGGCGAAAACCCGAGCTGCTGGGAGCAGTCGGAGGTGGAGATGTTTTTGAAAAACAAAGTACTGCCCTAGCGGCCGCCCGAACAATTAACCCGTGCAACCACATTACCTGAGATGGGTAGGGCTTAGCCGGAAGCTTGTCCACTTTAGTGCGGAGGATCTCATACTCTATAAGGGCGAGGCCCTCGAAGCCGGGTTGTCGTCTGTATGAGGCAATACACTGCGGGAAGATCCGCAGCCGGACGATTACGTTGGGTCCCCTGCCATGGCGGTGTGGCGTCCCGGGAGAGACCAGGGGTCTAGTGGAGCACACGGTGCCGAGGGGAACAAACCTATCGGGAGTTCTCTGTACTAGTGTGGACATAGTGAAAAGCTTTGATCTGGTTATCCGAACCCCCGCATACTGTCGTATGGCGGCCCGTGGCTGAACACGGCGGAATGACCGTTTGGTGTGGTGAAAGTGCACCACCTCTGCAGAGTGTAAAACTATTCGAATAGCCGTGTCCGCGGTCATGGACGGTTGGAAAGGCCACCGATCTAGGCGTATGGGCAATTTTATGTTTTCAAAGGAAAAATGGTTTCTCGGTGGAAAACAAGGAGGCATCAAGAAGTTACCTGGGAGGTACGGAAATGGGAGAAGATGGTTGGTCTCGGGGAGACAATCAGTCTGATCTCATGGAAAGGAAAAAGGGGTATCCCCATCCTAGTGTCTTTGAAAAGTTTCACAAAAGTGTTTTTACAAAGATGTGGAGATAGCACATGCTATTCCTACAAGAGAGAATTCTATCTCTAAATGTTTCTTTTTCAACAAAGATATCGAGATGTCATATTCTCGATGCCTAAAAGCATCGTATGCGAAAACTAAGCCCTATAGTTGTATATAGCAGCTATCCCAGTTTTTTTGAAATCGTTTTATTGCATTACCATAAAAACTTAAGCCTTGAGGTGGTTTTGCGAGTACGTAATTGTACTCATATGGCTATGTCCCTGGATATTCAAACGTCCAGATTTCAACGAGGAGATGTACGACGAGGAGGAGGAGTACGCCGACGACCACGCCAACTGAGTGTCACCGGTCAACTGCTCTGTGGGAATGCGTCTGGTTGTGACGAGGGCCGACGTTAGCCGCGAGCTTCCGCTGTGTCATAGTTAATTCCGTCTTGTGTGACGATGAATGCAGACTTGGTCATGTGACCACTATTTATTTGTGTAAGACTTGTATGTACGTTTGAATGATGTAACTTTGTATACCATGTTGGTTATGTGATCGCGATGCACTGATCATTGGGATCGTGATCTGTTTACATAACGTGGGCACCTCGGACTGGTAGTCTGAGGGGTCCTCACAAAAGCAGGCACCACCGGGTAGTTCGTCGACAACGCAGAAGGCCACATCGATGCGCTACCGACGCCATGGCCACACACATGCCAAACCGGGACATCCGCTCGAGATCTACCGCAGCCGTGTCCCAGAATCGCGGTGAAGGGATGCCCCGCCGCCGTCCTCCCCAGTCCGGCATTGTCGAAGGGCGATCCGGCAGCGGCGGGGAGTGGGGTGGTGGGGTCGAACCCTAGATCATAGGGCGTTCGGGGGAGGGGAGAATGGGTGGGTGTGAGAGTCTCACCGGTAGTATAAACAATTTTAAGCATTTTGCGGAACTACTACAATGCACTGTTGTTTTATCCAGTGGGACAGTATGTACTGCATCTCTCCAATCATATGTAGGGACATTCCGTATGTACTGTTTTCCAATTTAATTGTTCATACATAATTTGGTTCCTTTTTGTAACACATCATGATCACATATATTTATGTATTGTGACCTTAAGCATATTTCACCTATTATGGTCCATGTTATGCTTTTCGGAAAACATAGATTTAATTGTTGACTGAACTGGTGATAAGATAATGTTAACATGAAAGCTTTGTGACTAATTGTGGTTGCGTTTTGCAGAATTCAATCCAATTTTACACCGGAAAAGGGATGAACCGGGAGGAGGCAAAGAAACATAGAGCCATAGGGAGCATCAGCGAATATGGGAGGCAATCCGGTGAAAAAGAAAGAAGGGAGGTAAACAAAAAAAAATGGTGAACGGTGAAAGAAGTAGTAAGCGGGATAATATCTATCAAGTGAGAGGAAAACGAGTCCCGCGGCGCCTGTGCTTAGACTATCCACTATGTGTATGCGGTTCAAAGCAAAAATGATACTTTTCATTGATTCGGCGATGTTTGGCTGCCATGTATTAATTTGTTTTGTTTTGGCATGTGCAACTTTCTGACAGCTTCTCTTTTGAACTGGACCAACAAGGTGGTTCGCTTCTTTTTCTGACAACATGAAGGCGGTGCTCTGCTATGTGTGGAGTCGATTCAAAGGCTGATTGAACCGCTTTTCGAGTGGCTTATGGACGTGGCAACGTGTAGTTGGTTAGGCTGTCATGTAGGAGAAACGCCGAAATCGACACCAAAAAGTTGCTGCCAAGCGGTCCGCAAAAGCTCAATATGCATCTGATCAGTAAAATAATGTACTGCTTATCTGTGTGACTCTTGTAGGCAATGATATTTGGCCTTAGATATTTCTGTCAGCTGCATGACAGATGGTCAGATGGACAATGCCTACATTCATGTCTAAGTATGGGTAATTGGCTAAATATGATGCAATACAATAACTCGATTAGGACTATGAAGACGGACATATGTGTCATGTGGTTGAATATTTACCCGCGTCCTTTGTTACTCAGGGTTGACAGCCAACTTTGGAACGGTTTGGTAGAGAACTAGTGCATGCTTACAGGTCAGTCCAACAATACGGTTCTGCTTTTGACCTCCACAGGAAAACTGCCAGGCCTCCATGACTTGGTCCTGAGGTCATGGTTGATGCTTCTTCAGATGTTAATTCCTTAATAATTACCATTGTATAACAGCGGTGTTCTATGGCGCACCTGGTATGCAATTAATCATGGTGTACTCATGTCGTCTTTAGTGTACGCACCAAATTAACATGAAAAAAATTCTAGACGTAACCATCATTTTAAATATATTTTCATAAGAAAGTTCATTCTTCTTCTTCATTTGATCTCGGTTCTTTTCGGAAAAAATTGATCTCGGTTGCAGAGAACGAAAGAGCTTTATTAAGAGATACTATTACAATGGTATATATTGTTAGACTGACCGACTATCCAACCGGTGGTGGTTTCCAGCGCTACGCAACAGGTGCACTCGCCTCTAGAATCAACTGATGGACAGAGCCCCAAAAATAATTGCATAAATGTATGATAAAGAATTGTTGCAGTGTTCTATACCACCTATTTTGATCTCCTGAATCTGAAGCACAGAATTTGCTCATGCGTTGCCATGTCAACTTCTAATAGCTAGAAAGTCTTGCGTGCATGCCTTCTGTGTCGAGACTTCCTGGTTTTCCACAACAATAATATCAGCAAGTCTGAACCTTTTGGTTGTGAGCATATGCTTTTTCCAGAACAGGGTCAATAAACTAGCCGTCAGCAAGGTGACCAGACCACCTCTTCGCTTCTTCTCTTTTCTTTTTTTATCTTAACGGACAACAAAATTTCAATGGACTTACCCTAAAACAATACGTGTAAAATCACAAATTGTTGTGTTGCACATGATCGCCAATGGTACACTTGGTAAACACGGCTGAACTATTTTTGTTTCACTCAGATTTACAGAGGAGCAAACCCTTAGAAAGGAACTCTGGTTCCAGGACTCAATGTGGAAACAGAATAATATTACAAGTATGTTCACGGTGAACCGGTGAACCGTAGTGAAAAACTTGAGTACAAGTAGTATGGTGCACAAGAATGGCAAAATTCCAGTCTAGCCTTGGAAAGTATTCTCAGCAACAGGTTGGCTATCGACAGGAATATCCAAGCTGTTCTCCTCAGGTTCAGTGGTCACCTCCCTTACATCAGATACTTCAGAGGAATGAGAATTTACCCACTCGGTGTCCCCGATCGTGCGTATATCGACTCCCTCATCGTCCAACTCCACTATGTTCTCCGCAATGGGTATCGGGTCTGTATCACTTAAACAAGCCTTATCCACGTTATCATCGTCCATTTCCATGTGCTTTGAAGAAGTAGAGCATAGCTCTGACCTCTCCTCACAAACTTGTTTTGTGCTAGTCTCTTGCCTGCAAAGTAAAGAAATCCAAATCATCCATCATCTTTGTTTTAGAAGTATCTCATATTATAAGTTTTTTGCCGACCGAAAGTAAGAGTGATTAAATAGCATATGATGTACACAGAACCTTTGTATTTGTGATTGTAAAGCATCCACAAAAGCTAAAAGTTCTTCCTTTTCTCTCGTGGCAGACTCGAGTTTACTCACAGCTTCCTTAATCCGCATGTTAGCGTCTGCTACGGAAACCCTAGCTTTTTCTTCAGCTCTGACTACAGCTGCTTCTAAGATGACAGCATTCCCCCTAGCTTTTCCTAGTTCAGAGCGCCACATCTGAGCTTCTTGAAGAGCAGAATCTCTTTGCCTGAGTAAATGCTCTCTTTCTTCAGCAAGCAGCTTTGCTTTTTCTTCTGATTCCCTTAACTGTTAACATAAAAGCCAATTCAACTTTAAAAATGAAAATGTCCATTCATAAAGTATCATGAAGTGTGCTCATCAGGCACATAAGAAGTAAATCATAGAAGCTTAACATGAAGTGTGTAGCAGCATGAAAACGGTATGTACTAGAAGATGAGTAATGTATAGATTCACGAAATGGTTGTTACCCTAATCAAAGACAATTCAACTTGATTTTCCTGCTCTTGTCTCAGGCATTCAAGTTCTGAAGATAAAATTCTTCTCGCTTCATCAATTGAATGAGCAGCAGAAGCAGCAGTTTGAGCAGCCTCAGCAGTCTCTGTAATTTATCTGCAATCTCCATGATGGTGGAATCACGTGCACGGATATCCTGCAGTAGCTGGTGCAGTTCATCGTCTTTAACTCGAAGGGTCTCCTGTCGTATCGATGTGAGGCACATCCCAAATAGAGGAAAAGAAAAGAACTTCAGTATGCAAAAGAAAAATACACGCATTAAAAGATTCAGAACTAGTACCATCTACGCACCCAAAAAAATCTTAAATGGTTATCCATCGTGTGAGAGGCAAATGCTCTGCTATAGCCTTACCAGTTACAGGGATAGTGCCAACTTTAGCAGCACATGAGTGATAGTTACTTCTTAACAGTTGGTCACTCAAACAATGGAAAGGATGTTTCACCCTCTTACCAACACTATAAATGGCTTTCAAGTCTCAAAGTGAAGATTCAATTTTTTCGGAACTTTGGTTTGTAATCAGAAACTCGGTCTCTCACAGTGGTCAACTGATTTGAGAAATTATGGAATTAATCAGTCACTTGTTTTACGAACATAGTCTGACAACTGACTACAGCTAAATGACTAAACTTCAAATCAGGTACTCCTTTGTATGTAGAATGAAGAAGAGCATACCATCATAATTGTGAGATCATCTAATTGACCTTTACTAAGTTTATTTGTAGTTGAGCCTAAAGCAGCCCGCAGGGAGATCTTCATGGCTGCTTCTACCTCTTTGGATGCTTCAATTGCAGTTGCATTGGCCACAGCCACAACTGTGGCAACTGTTCCTAATTTTGCAGAACCATTCCCACCCAATGAATTCACCGCCTGTTTATGAGCCTGTAGGACCAACTGAGTTGCACTGCATGTAATTAAAGACTATTAGAATGTTTCGAGGGTCATAACTAAAACACCATGCCACCACGGATGAGTTAGTAAAATAACTCAAAGCTACCCAAAAAAAGGGAACTAATAGCATAAATCACCAAATGCAAGACTTTAGCCAGCTTATAGCCCATTATCTTATTTACGTAATTATGCAGTAGATATTTCATGAGTTTGCTCTTGATGCTGGATAAGTGGGCACATGTTATCACAAGCAATTATTGTTTCGAAAACAAAGAGTAGAGCTCGGTTCTTCAGGATAAAGGGTCTCGGCAAACCTCATATCCAAGAACGGGAATGTGTTATGTTAGTGCTAAATAAAATGCAGTAAACCACAAAAGCAAATGTCTTTACTAATATGGGTTCATGTCACAATTCATGGGTTCTCTCAAGAATGTATTAATCATCACTTTGTTTCGAAATAATCCCTCTGTCCCATTATATAAGATTTTAGTTATGGGGCTGAGGGAGTAGATCACCGGAAAGCCTATGATAGTAGTTTGAACAATTCAACCATTTAACCTATATCAAAACATATGTTAGTTATCCCATGGATAGTGGTTAATCCTAGTGGAAGTAACAATGCGAAACTCATAGTTCAAAACAGAACAGAAGTCACAGAACACAAGCTTACTGTAAAGTAGATACCCATGCTCTTGCAGCGCTGGGAGTTTCTGCACAAAGGAAGTACTCTTTTTTCTGTGGAGTTCCAATATCTATAACACTAGTCAATGAACAAAACAAAACGAATCTAGCCCATAGGATAAGAAAGCAAACAAAATAACCCAGAGCTACTTCATGTGGATACAGACACAGCATCCTTCATATTTTGGCAGTCCACTGCATCAAGTGAAAGATGAAGCCTTTAGTGCTTTTACACTACAAGGCTGAGAATAATAATGAAATAGCAATGAAGCAGAGATCATACTGAAAGTTTGTTGGTGACAAAGTCACGGTGCTTGTTGAATCGAACACAATCATTCCCCTCACAGCAGTGTCACTTCTACGAACCCTGGATAAGTTAAAGTATGAGATCTAGCAATCTTTGTTCATCTAGTTTGTAAAAAACAAGAAGCGTGTATTCTCAATTTCTCATACTTGTATTCCATCTTTCCAGTTGCTGGATCAAGTATAATCCACCGTTCATTCCATTTTTTTAGCTGTCAATTGAAAGTAAAGTTTATCACAAAAAATATGTGCTCGAATAAAAGAGAGTCAACAGTTTCCGTCACAGTGAAAAATGGTGTGTCCAGAAATATCACATTGCAAGAATCTAGTACACTTCAAATACAATGTTAAGTTTTATCACATTCTGTCTGTTTATGTTAGCACTTCACCGGTTTATTTTGTTTCTCCAAAAACAAGAAATAGAAACCACGCAAATACCTCGCAGATCACTTGTTTCAAGAGAATTGATTGACGCACAGAACTGCCTCATGCGCATTTTCTCCAAAAACAGAAACTCGTACATGCCTGCCTATTTGGTCAACAGTGAGACGCAAAACAGACTGCGGCCATGCAGGTCCTGACCGCTGCCCAAACCGCCACCTCTGCTGCCCATCGCCATTGCTGCTGCCTGGATGACATTAGTTCATCTCTGCTGCTAACTCCTAGCCGGCTTGTACAGTGAGGCGAAGCTGTGCCGCCATGGGCTATGGCAACGGCGCCAATGGAGCGATTTGTCGAATTGGCCGGTGTCAGCTCAAAACCAATAACTCACAACTGGTCGGGTCGGTCCAAGGATGGCATAACTGGAAGGATTAAAGTCTCCATCAGTGCGTTTTGAAAGAATGTGACTTTCCTGATGTTTGTCATCTTTGGGTGTTATTTAAGTCGACCGATTTGTTTCGATGTGATTTTCTAAACCTCTAGTTTTTGGTGTGGCAAAAAACCAAATTTACCATGTATTGTCGAGGTATTAGAATCGCAACAGCCGAAGACAATGATGTACGTGAAAAGTTAAGGGGACGAATAGTGGCTCAAAGTCTAAAACTCAAGAAAATGTACTAACAAACCATAAAGGGAAACGTACAGTACTTCTGCATCAAACATCAGGGTTGCTACTTACAAAGCTCCACAAGTTCACCTATCTCTACTACAGTCACAGGGAGGCTGTGTTCATGCTTGAGACACAAAATTCTCTAGTTCAATTGCAATACCTAGTATCGACCAGATACAAGCACAAACAAGAAAAAAAATACCCTTGGCAAGCAACTTATCAGCAATATTCAGCAACCAGATGACATCATCATGTGCATCAATTTGAAATTATGAATGGCCCTGCGTCCATGTGGATACCCAGATACCACGCATGGTCAACAAGCAGGGATGCCATCGACACATATGAGTGGCTGTGCATCAACACTCTGCCTCCCTAACTGAAGTTTTACTTAGCCTGACATTTAGGCAACACCGTGTACTCCATAACGGATTCAAGTTCACAGGTAGACTAGAACCAGACTCATCCCAGTGACTAAGCTGTGAAATGAAAGGGAATGGTGAGGGGAGGAAAATTACTGTATCGGATCGCTTCAAGAGAGGGCCCTGGAGGATATGGCGGCTGGAGGTGGAAGAGAGCTGCCGCCTGACCCGCTCCAAGCTGCTCTCCATATCTCCTACCATCTGTATGTAGCCCAGCACAAGGGCAAAATCCAACCAAGAGAAAAGTGGAGCTTCAGTGAGATTCCGGTTTGGCAAGATCGAGACGCGAGAAATCTCGTCGAGTTCGATCCAATTTGATGCAATCCCGGGAGGAAGTAGGGGAGGAACAACTCACCGTGCTGCTCCCGTTCGAGGCCATCGCCATGGCCGGATCAGGGAGGGGAGAGGGTCGAATTCGGACGAACGATGCCTGGAAAATGATTTGTGAACTGTGGCAACTGCTTGTGAAACCGACAAGAAGCTTTTCCCGACTCAGATAGACTACCAGCTCAAATCCGCCTCTATGACTCAGCTACGTCTTCATGTTTACGTCTATGACACGAGAAGACGTATTACCGTATTCCAAACATAGAGCTGAGGGTTGGCCCGAGGACGTCTCCACCGCGGACTCCGGTTGGGTTTGGTTGCGAACTGACCGGAGTCGCCACGGATATGTCGCCGACTCGATCTCGACGATGAGATATCGGCTACAAATACGCGCCCCCGCACGCCGCCACAAACCACCAAAGCGAAAGTAAACACCAATAAGGCGAACGAACGAAGAAACTAGTATGAGCCATCATCAGATCGATCCCAGAACCATCATGGCAGGTAACGACGACGTGTGCGGCGAGTGGGTCTACGTCGACAGTGACGACGAGAAGGCCTCGTCGGAGGCAGCTTCAGCCGTTCCGGTGCCTGCCATCTCTGCTTCTGACGACGCGACGGAGGTGATCACCGCGGCCGATTACGCGGTGGACGAGCGTGGAGTTAACCCGTACGCCGATAACACGGACGAAGACGACGACGACGAAGACAACTACTCCGACTACTCCAACGAAGGCCGTCTCGAGAGAGCCTACGAGTCCGATGAGGACCTCGATCAAGGTGACGACGAGAAGACCTCGCTGAAGGCAGCTTTCGTCATGCGGGTGCCTGCTCTGCCTGCTGGGCTTCTGACGACGTGACGAAGGTGGTCGCCGCGGCCGACATCAAGTACTCCGGCGGCGTGAGGGACGAACGTGGATTTAAGTACTGGTACGTCTGGTACGCCGATAAGACGTACAGGGATGCCGAGATGCCTGCTCCGACGACGAAGACGCGTGCTCCGACTACTCCAACGAAGGCCGCCTCGAGAGAGAGGACCTCGACCAAGTCGACGACGAGTCCTTCCAAGCCTCGTTCACGAAACTGCTGGACATCGCAGACCGCCCCGAAGCTGCAGGCAAGGATCAGGTCGCGGGCGCGGCACCGGCACCGACAGTGGACGATTACGACGCGTGGCACGCAGCCGCGACAGAGTATCTCGACGAGTACCACGACGGAGGTTCGACGTACGACTGCGACACTTTCATGGAAATCTTGGACGGCGGTGGAGGTTATGGAGACAACTCTGACTATGGCTACGGCGTTGGTGGAGTTACGGCATCAGCTCTAACTACTACCGCGGCGGTGGCGGCCTCCCAGACTTCAACCACGGCAGCAGCAGAGGTTATTGCGGCAGTGGCCACCTCTCTGATTTGACTACGGCAGCGGTAGATATGACGCCACCTCTCTGACTATGACTACGGCAGTGGTAGAGGTTATTACGGCGGCCTCTCTGACATGGATTACAGCAGCAGTGGAGGTTATTACAGCGGCCTCCCAGACTTCCACTACGGCAGTCGTTGTTACTGCCATCAACGGCGAGTCCAGGACTTAATTTGAGGGTGGGCTGAAAGTAAATAGCTAGTAAACTAAACGCTATTTTAGAAGAAAATTAGTCATTATTTATGGCATGAAATTATTTAAGAGAAATATACCACAAAGTTTCAGGTAAAAAACATACAATTCACACACTAATGCATCCAGTGGTAGAAAAGACACAACAAAAGGACAGAACAAATGGTATCTGACATTGCTTCTTACTGATGCTATTGTAGAAACCCTCCAAAGATGAAACCCAAATTACACTGGACATACTAGTCCGCCCGCGCGCCGCCGCCGCCGCCAGGCTCCTCGCCGCCCGGCCGCTCGCCCTCCTCCCTCGTCGCCGGCCACCCGCCCTCCTCCCTAGCCGCCCCTCCCTCTCTCCGGAAGGTTCTCGAGCCGGGACCCTCCTCATCTCCCGCTCCCGTGCGGCCGCGCCGGGCCGCACCGGGGCGCCCCGCGGACTACGAGCGGGTGCCCCTGCGTCTCCCCTCCTCTCGCCGTCGCCGGAGACGTCGCCGGGCTAAGCCTGGTCGGCGCGGCGGCGGCGGGGCCCCTTGGTCACCGTTCTCGTGTGCGGCGGCGGCGCCCGTGCCTGCTGCTCGAGATGTTGCAGCTGTGGGCCGGTGACGGCCATGCGGTGGCCACGGAGAGGAAGGCGGCGCGGCGGCGCCGCATCTGCATCGGCCGCCAGCGTTGCATCTTGCGGTTCGTGGCTCGGCGTCGTGAGGTGACGCCCGCTGCTGCCGCGGTGGAGGGGTGCTGGACATGGAGGAGCTGCGTTGCTGTGGCTGCTGGCAGCGGTGTGCCGGGGCGGCGGCCCCGGGGGAGGTGGTGCCGTTTTGGCGGCGGCCCGTGGCTCGGTTGTGAGCGGTGCTATGTCGGGACGGCGGTCCCGGAAGGGGGTGCTGGCGGCGAGGTTGTTGGGGCTGCTTGGGCAGCGGCAGCAGCGGTTGTCTTTTAGGCCGGGGCGGCGGCCCCGGATGTTGGTTCGGCGGCCGTGGTCTGCGAGCGGCTTACCTGGTGCAGCTTGGGCTGTGGGTGGCCGCGTCGTGCGGCGTCGTGGTTTCTCGAGGTTGTGGGGCTTCGCCCCGTGGGTTGTGTCGTGTTGTTGTATGGTTTTCGCCCGGTTTCTTCCATAATAAACCGGGCACCTTCTGCTTAATAAATGGTGAGGCAAAGCTTTTGCCTCGGTTTCGGAAAAAAAAATCTGGAAACAAATTTCATTTTTTAAAAAAATAATGTTTTTCCTAAATTTTTCTACTAAAACCGAATTACATTTTTGCATAAAAAGAGTGAATACTCTATTCTTTCTCTTCATTTTTGCAATTCTGGTAATAAATTACATTGGAGTTAAATCAATTAATTGTACATGAACAAATGAACTACTCATAAAATCTGTCGCAACGTGCACTATGTGTGATTTGTGCGTGCCTAAAAATCTCAGGGGCTATCATCCTTAATTTATCTGGTGCGCAGCCTATGCGTGTGCGGCTGCTGCTTGACTTACTGCAGACACAACGTGGACGAGGAAGCACGTTGCTGCCTGACCTTAGCGCGTCTGTATAATTGGATGGGCTCGGGAATTTACCTAATCGGCTGGACCAGATTAATAGGGGTAGTACTAAAATTTGGTCTTCCTTTTTTGGAGGGCAGGCTTCAGCCTGTTGAAGCCTGTCTATTGAACTCGCCTTTGCTGCCATCAAGGCTACTACGGCCGCCACTGCTACCGTGGACACCGGTATCCCGGCATATTTTTTGCCGAATCTGGCCGTTTTTTGCGAACTAACAACGGATCTGGCCGCGGTTGGAAACTAATTGCAAATCTGGCCCCTCGGGTCGGCGCCAACGAAGATGGCGCCGACATAGTGCAGGTCGGCGCCAGATCCGGCTCTCGCCGAAGTTTGCTGCTGGGCCCGGCAAAAATCCTACGTGGCATGTCGGCGCCAGGGGAATTGGCGCCGAACCTGTGAGCGTTAACTGAATTTGGTCGACCTGTTCGGCGCCAGCGTCGATGGCGCCGACCTGTTAGGTTTATTATTCGAGTTGACTTACCCGGGATCCCGCGCTCACCCGTCGCCCCGTCCCCAACCATGGTCGCCGCTATCCCCGCCGCCGCCCGTCGCCGCTATCCCCGCCGCCTATCCATTCCCGCCGCCACGCCCCACCACGCCTGAGCTTCCGCCGCCGCCATCCCCGCCGTCTGCCCCCCACCATCTTCCGCCGAAGCCGCCGCCGCCTCCCATCCACAACCGAAGCCGCCGCCGCCTCCCACAGTGGCCCCGCCTCCTTCTCGTTCGCCGACGCCGGCCACGCCTGAGCTTCCGCCGCCGCCATCCCCGCCGTCTGCCCCCCACCATCTTCCGCCGAAGCCGCCGCCGCCTCCCATCCACAACCGAAGCCGCCGCCGCCTCCCACAGTGGCCCCGCCTCCTTCTCGTTCACCGACGCCGGCCAAACACCCTTCGGCGGCCTGTCCGCCTCCGTGAAGGTACAATGTGCGCCCCCCCCCCCCCCCCCCCCCCGCTCCCCTCCCTCGTACCGCAGTATACCGTACCGCACTCTAGTTTCACAGATTTTGAAATGAATGTGTATTTCAAATTGATTTGTCCATAGGTATACCCGTAATCATGTTGTGAATTATTATGGTCTAGATTCGAGATAGAATAGATTTGTGAATTAAGTGGCAATGGTGGCAATGGAATGTGGAATTGATTTGTTCATAGTAGTTATATTTGTTGGTATCGAATTAATCATCATCTAATGGTAGAGGTATATCTTGTTTCCGATTATAGATGGCCTACACAAAGATTGTTCATGTTCATCACGGAGGCCGTGTTGTGTCCTCTAGCTGCGGTGTTGAGTTTGTGGAGATGACGAGTAAAGTATTGTTCTTCCCGCATAGTCCAACTTTGCGTGAGCTTGTTGTGAAGATCGAAACGGCGTTGGGTTGGTTAGGCACTGCTGTTGGTTTGGAAGGAAGATACGATGCCGGTGGCTGTAGGTCTTATACTCAGATGATACCCATCCGAGACAACGAAGGGTGGGAGTTGTACAAAGAGCTTGTTGAGAACTCTCAAATCAAGTCAATTGTTGTTGTTGCCGTGAAGGTTGACATCAACAGTCGTACCGTAGTTCTCCCTGATTTGAACAAGCATCCAACGGTTGTTAAAGAAAACAATGATGACCGTAGTGAGCACGATTCGGGTCCAAGCCAGCCTCCCTTGAGGGAGAAGGAGAGTGTTGACCATCGAGTTAAAGTGGAGTTGCTTAGGGAGCAGAAACTAAAGGGTGCAGCACCACCTGCAACTCGTGTTGTGTCCTCTAGTATGCCTAGTAGAGAAGAGATCATTGAGGAGAAACCCAATGTTGCACACTTGGAGGCGGTGAATGACGAGTTTGTTGGTGTCTCTCCAATCGACATTCCAGCACCACCGTTTGTACCTCAGGTGGCATCCTCTGAACTTGATGGAGACCCGTATACTTTCGAAGATCACAATCCCGAAGACGAGGGTTATGATCAGGCTTATGCGGCTGACTCTGATGAGGATCGTGAGGAGCCCCAGTGGTCCGTGGACGAGACAGATGCGTTCGTCAAGGTATGGGGCAGGCATCCTAGTATTCATGAGTTCAAGGATGTTAGGGAGGCTCACCTAGCCGTTTCCGACTCGAACCTGCGGGAATATGGCCCAGAGCCTCCTAAACCCATCATCCAGGATGGGGATGGAGAAATCCAACGGCCTAGGGCAAGGCCTTTGATATATGCGGGTCTAAAATTCAAGGGTCTATTGGAGATGCAGATCTGGCTGCAGGAGTACGCCGTTAGGCATCATCGGCAGTACATTGTGTTCAAGTCTAACCAGAAAGAGCGATATGTTGTGATGTGCGATGACAAAAAGTGTGGGTGGAAGGTGAGAGCAAGGAAGACTCCTCAAGGTGGTGGAAGATAAGTAGCTACGATGGCCCACACACATGCGGCGACAAGGTCCTTGCCAACAAGGCCCCTGGCGAGAAGGTTGTCCGGCGCACACACCGGCAACTGACATCTACTTTTATTGCTCACCGGTGCGCCGAAGCCATCAAAGCTACGCCTACCCTCTCAGCGGCCTCTTTGATGAAGTTTATACATCTCATCTTTGATTATCGTGTCACGTATGGAAGGCGTGGAGAGCTAAGCAGATGGCTATGAAATGGCCTACGGGGATTGGGAGGAAGCCTATGGAAGGCTACCAAAGATGTTGGCGGCTATGGCCATCGCAACCCTGGAATGACAATTTGTGTGCAACCGCATCCAACTTATACTCGCACGGTTGAAGACGTCAAATACCCAGTGTTTGGACGCGTTTTGGTGCTTCCGCCCTTGTGTCGAAGCATTCAAGCATTGTCGTCCATTTCTTTCCGTGGACGGCACCTTTTTGACAGGGAAGTTTAAGGGCTCCCTTCTTGTTGCTATCTCTTGCGACGCGGACAACCGTTTGGTCCCCCTTGCCTTTGCTCTGGTCACGGGGGAGGACACGAACAACTGGAGTTGGTTCATGCACTTGTTGAGGACTAAGGTAGTTGGCAGGGATAGGGTTGTTTGTTTGATATCTGATCGCCATCAGGGCATACTGAATGCCGTGAAGGATGAAATACCTGGGCATCCCCTTGTGAAGCACCGGTGGTGCATGAGGCATTTCGCGGCTAATTTCTACCGTGCTTGCCGTAACCGGGAAATGGCTGAGTATCTTCGTAGGCTTTCCATGGTGTTTGAGGAGGATGTGTTTGACCGGATGTACGCAGAGTTGTATGGCTTGACGAATGCGAAGGGTAAGGCTTTCCTTACGGAGCATTTGCCACAAAAAATGTTGTGGTCCCAAGCATTCGATGAGGATGGGGTTCGGCACGGTCACATGACAAGTAACATGGCCGAGGTATTCAATAAAGTTTTAAAGGGTATCCGTGCGTTACCGGTTAGCGCCATAGCAGCGTTTACCTTTGACAAGTGCAACGAGTACTGGGTTACGAGGAGGGACGAGATAGAAGTCCTTGTGAATGACGGTAAGAAGTGGCCAAAGACCGTGGAAGAAGAACTTGATTATCAGGAAAAGAAGTCAGAGACCCAAACGTGGATATGTTTCGACAAGGAGGTTGGAAGTACGAGGTTTGTGAACAAGGAGGTACCAACGTTGGCGGTGAGCAATTCGGTGGCCGCAAATATGTTGTTGTCCTAGCCTCTGCGTCTTGCACTTGCCAGATGCCGTTACAGATCCATCTACTGTGCTCACATATAATAACAGCGTCACGTGCTAGGGCAGTAGACCCAACTAGCTTGTCGTGTTTGTCCCGGTTCTACAAACTGGAGGCGGTTCGAGGCACATGGGCTGGTAGATTCGAGCCTTATCTAGACATGGCACAATGGCCTGAATACACCGGCCCGGTGTATTTACCGGATTTAAAACTCATGGTCAAGACGAAAGGGCGACGGCAGACCAAGAGGTTCAAGATGGACATGGACCGCGCACAGGGGAGCACACACTCCAAGAGACCGCGTGCAAATGATTATTTCGTGGAGGACACCGTCAAGAACCGTTGCTCCGTATGCGGCGAGGAAGGTCACAAGAACACGAAAAGGTTGAGCTGCGAGGACCGAAAAAAGAAAATAGCTGCCGAGGAAGCAGCGGCTGAAGCTGCAGCCGCGGCAGCCGCTAGTAACCCTTCGTCAAGCGTACGTGGAAGTAAGCGTCCACGAGGAACTAGACATTACAGAGGTGCTAGACGCCATCCCGATGCAATTGGGAAGTTAGCTGAAGCAATAAAACGTAGTAGCAAGGTTATATAATTTATGTTAGCATATTTTTTGCATTTATTGTGTTGATACTTTTCATTGCAATATTACTCACTTTGGCTTGTCTTTACATTGCAGAATGGAGGGTCGGCACCATCTTCTTGATGTTGGGTACGATAAGGATCACCGAGGTTGGAAGATTTCCATAGGCGTGGAGGTATGTACATAATGATGAAGTCAATTTGTTTTGTTGCCAAATGATTACTAACTTGTGTGCTATATAAAATGTTTTGCAGGAAATGAAGCATCTTCGCATACGTGGCCATAAGTTGCAGCATGATGCAATGAAGTATTCAGATAGGTACACTGAGTACATTGAGAGGGCAAAGTTGCTTCCCTTTGTGACCATGGCGAGGCGTGGGCTTCCAATCTACAATAGCTGCGCCCTCACGGCACTAGTTGACAGGTGGCACGTGGAGACTCACACTTTCCACCTTCCGTGTGGAGAGATGACTGTCACTCTAGAGGACTGGGCCATGATCACCGGTTTGCCTCTCGATGGGAACCCCGTCACTGGAAAGATAGAGGCACATAAATTCAGGGACATGGTTGAGCAGCTTCTTGGAGTAAGACCACCTGACAAAGTTGAAGGGCAAAAGGGTAGCAAGACTGGAGGGTTGAAGACCACTTGGTTGCAAACCCATTTCCGTGAGCTTCCGGAGGGTGCTGACGACGTCACCGTACAAAGGTTGTATCTCTATACTAATTTTCCGTTGCCCACCTTTTTGTTATGTGCTTTTATTTCCATTTCGCCGTCTGATTCGAGTCTTGTTTTTTATAGGTATGCTCGGGCATACATCATGTGGATCTTTGGGAAAGTGCTATTTCCAGACTCTGGGGGCAGCGACGTGTCTTGGATGTATTTGCCTCTACTCCGTGACTGGGACGAGGCTGGGAGGTACAGCTGGGGCTCGGCCTCACTGGCTTACTTGTACCGGCAGCTGGATGAGGCATGCAGAAGGAGCAAGAATACATCAAACATGGGTGGTTGCGTGCTTGGGTTACAGGTATGGATGTGGGAGAGGCTTCCTGTAGGGCGCCCCCCTACGAGGGCACTTCGTGCTTGGCCACATGCTAATCCCGGCATGGCTCCCACCGTCGCGCACAAGTATGAGGATTCTGCGACCAATTGGGGCCCCTCCGAGAATCTGTATATGCAATACACCGATGAGATTGACTCTTTGCTTCCTAGCCACGTGAGTGCTGCACAATACATTCGTTCCTTAATCATTTCGTTTTGCTTCACTTATGTTCTCAAATGTTTGATAATATTTTTGCTCACTTGCATCACAGGTTACGTGGAGGCCCTACGCCGAGGTTGTTGATGATCCCTCGTTCAACTTAAACGAGATGTGCACTCGTGACAAGGAGATGTGGACTTTGAGGTGCCCACTGATTTGTTTCTATGCCGTTGAGTACCATCTTCCACACAGAGTAGCCAAGCAGTTTGGGAAGCTCCAGCACTGCCCCCCAGAGTCCTTCTCCACGTCCTCTGCGCTTCACGAGTAAGATCTCGAAGCACCATATTGTTGTCTATGTCTTTTCATACATGATTGCTGACCCTTTTCTCTACGTTCTTTGTTAGCCTTGACAGGAGCAAAAACAAGAAGATTACTGACTGGGAACATGAGCATCGAGAGTACATAGCTGAATGGCATCAACGCAAGGGTCCTCACATCGATCCCACGCCGCACAATGCACTCGCGTTTGACAGGTATCTTGCTTGGCTGAATGGTGCAACCCGGCTTCATCTACGGAAGACTTGGACCGAGCAAGATATATTGGACTCGACATCAGACTCGGCGGATGATACCATCCAGTATGATTATACCCAGCGGACAGGAAAGCGCGTGGACCAGGGCCCTGTGCGAGACCGTGTGGTAAGAATCTAGTGCCCTCCAACATGAACTACTTGCAAACTGAAAACTACACTAATTTTCTGATGTGTTCTGCAGGCCCATGAGCTTTTAAGAGGAATTACCGAAGCTGAAACAGCTCTCCAAGTTACACCGGGCAGCAAAGGTGAAGCATCCACACTGCGTGCAAGTCTACAGGTTAACACTTAAAGCTTTTAGTTCACAATGGGAATAAATACGATGAGTTTCAAGACTAAATTGTTGTTTACTCTTTGTTGTTGCAGAAACTGGTGAAGCGTTCCCGTAAGTTGGTCGGTAGGCTTGCATGCCGTGATCCTACCGAAGACTTGGATGAGGTGCAACCTAGTAGCCGTGAAAAATCTGCATCATCTGAATGGGACCTAGATGTGGAGGACTTACAAGATGACCAGACGGTGTTGTCGCAGGTAATGTTCTTGCCCTATTTTAGTTTGCATTGCTATAATTTCCCCTCTGATTGTTATGCTGTTATTCCCGCAAATACAACCTTTAAAAGAACTCGTGATTTAGTTGTTATTTCATTGAACTATACTATTATAGAAATGCAAACTACATTGTTGGCAGTGTGGAAATTTTCTGTGTTGAAAATGCCCAACATTCATTATTTTATTGGATTTCGATTCTATTTGGAGTTGTTTCTAATGATGCTATTAGTTGCTTTTTTTTGTTTTTGATATGGTTCTTTATATGTTGGGTAAGTGACATATGCAACCTAGGTTTTAGTTCACAGCAACATACATATAAATCACTAGATGTTATTTTCGCAGGTGAGGGGTGCACCGCAACCTAGTCAGATGAGCCCAGGTCCCAGCCAGCAAGGCAGGCGCAAGCAGAAGCGGCAGCAGCCCCGCGTGCCCCTTCAGACCGGTCAACAAATGCTCCGTAGGGGATCTCGTAACCGCAAGCCAAACGTTCAGACCACCCCTGGTACCGATGCGCTAGGAAAAAGAAAGGGACGCAAATAATGTCGCCGACATGTTCGCAAGTGTTTCTTTTAGTTATGAGATTGTTGCTTCCTTATGTTTCGGACCATCCGTGTTAGTTTGGGAACTATGGTTTGTGAATTGTGTGTGTGATGCTTTTGTGAACAAATCTGGTATGGATTGTGAGATCTACATGTGATATTTGTGAGAATTTGGTGTGTGATATTGTGAGATCCTTATGAGATTGTGTGTGTGATATTGTTGTCACTTTTGCATGTTTCAGGAAATGACTACAAAATTAGGGGAGACTCTGCCAAATTTTTTCTTGAACAAATTAGACCTGGAGAGTCCAGTACCCAAGTTCAACAAAACCAGAGAGTCCAGTACTGAAAATGTTTGGGCCCTTAGGTCGGCGCCAATTCTGATGGCGCCGACATTCTACAGGTCGGCGCCAATTCTGATGGAGCCGACCTCTGGAGCGAGACGTGCCCAGTTTTCGGCGCCAGAGGAATTTTCGCCGAACTTCATAACTTCGGCGCCAAGGAAAATGGCGCCGACCTCTCGAACTAGAAATTGCCAACAAAACCAGAGAGTCCAGTACCGAAATTGTTTGGGCCCTTAGGTCGGCGCCAATGCAGATGGCGCCGATATTCTGCAGTTCGGCGCCAACTGCGATGGAGCCGACATCTTGAGGCGAAACGTGGCCAGTTTTCGGCGCCAGAGATATTTTCGCCGAACTTCACAACGTCGGCGCCAAGGAAAATGGCGCCGACCTCTCGAACTAGAAATTGCCAACAAAACCAGAGAGTCCAGTACCGAAATTGTTTGGGCCCTTAGGTCGGCGCCAATGCAGTTGGCGCCGACATTCTGCAGGTCGGCGCCAACTGAGATGGAGCCGACCTCTTGAGGCGAGACGTGTCCAGTTTTCGGCGCCAGAGGCTTTTTCGCCGAACTTCATAACGTCGGCGCCAAGTCAAATGGCGCCGACCTTTGGATCCTTAGGGCAAATTGTACTTAAGTTGAATGATTGAGTTGCTGCAGATGTTTCTCACAGCTCTTCGTAAGGATTGAGAGCATGGAAATATGAACTTAGCACAAGGCCATAAGCCTCTGGAGGATGCTGAACTTCATTTCCAATTGGTGGGTGTCTATTCACAAAATTTGAGAAACAATCCTCCACTAGTCGGCTTGAGTTTCCCTCACGATAGAGCTGCAGACCCACAATTGGGTGGAAGCTATACAGAACGTACACCCACTCGCAAATAGTACTCCCACTCGCAAATAGTACATAGTACTCCCACTCGCAATAGTACTCCCACTCGCAAATAGTAAACCCACTAGCACATAGTAAACCCATATTAATTTTACTTCAGTTCCGTCCGCTGCGTCCGGCTTTGTCAATAAATAGCGGTCCATGGCTCTGTGTATTTCATTCGAATCAACCACACTCACCCATTCAGATAGACAGAAACACAATGGCCGGTGCCGGAACCTCTTCAGGGAAAGGGAAAGAGCCGGCCATGGAACTTGTAGGTCCTCGTAGTGGCTCATTCATGCCACCGGACATGCCACCTCGCAGATTCAACCACAAATGCTTATGGATTCCAACTCTTGAAATAGCCCGCGTTGTATTTCTTCAAGAATTCCTTACTTGCATTCAGCTCATTTTCTTCCCTTTCCCGTGCTTGTTCTTCCTTCCTTCTCTTGGCTTGTACCTCCCTCTCTTTCCGGTCCTTCTCTAATTCCTCCTCCAAGAGTTTTCTCTTCACAACTTCTTCAGCTTGCTTCCTCTTGCGCTCCCTTTTCCAAATCTCATTTTCTTGCCTTTGTTCTTCATCAAAAACCTTCCATGACTCTTCCAAAGTGTCGGGACCATAAAGGGGACACCACCGTGTCATGTCTTGGCAATGCTCACACCAAACCAGTGGAGGAGCCTTGGGTGTGGTTTCGTCTAGTTTCCATAGCGCCGGTGGAGTTGGAGGTGGACGCACAAGACGTGTCCAAGTCTCAGCCGGCCATGGGCCCTTATGCATCCACACATATGGTGAAAGAAGGTAGTCATCATACACCTCAGGCCCATCAATCCATTGGAAAAAGTAGCATGTACAATATTGCTGTCAGTTTTGTAAGCAAATAGGACATCAGATACAAATACATGTCAAATTCATAGTTGCTAAATAAAGAAATAAGAATACTCACGCGACGATCGCTGCACATGTAGAACGCACGACCGGCAGTAGCGGCGTGCATAGATTGTGAGATTTGACAAGCCTTTCCGCAAGGACAATTCGGAACCGGGTACATGGGTGGCACCGGAGCATCTTTGCATGATACATTGGGATACTTGCCTTTGGTTCTTTCTACTATCTTCATCTTACATGCAACCTCTTTGTAAATGTCAGGGGAATCTAGCAAACCAAAAATAAAACATAAGAAACTATATGGGAGAGCCTAAAAGTCCACAAAGTTAGCCACCATGTACATATATGCAAGAAAAATGAAATATAACAAACTATACAAACCTCCACATGCATATGTGGTAAAACAATATATTCTACAACCACTTACATACATATATAATTAAACTAACCACACCCAAAAATATATATTCGAAATATAAAAATACCCACCTCATAAAATTCTAAAAGAACTTACATGTTTCCAACAAAAGAACTAACCACAAATCAATACACACATAGTTAACTACTTCAACAAAAGATTGCACCAAAATTATAGGTCCTAGACATTCGAACCAAAATGACATGAAATTTCATAATAAAATGGATGAAAGAGGATGGAAAGAAGGAGATTTGAGAGAGAATACCTCCAAGAAGAGTTGCCATGGTCTAATTTGAAGAAATCCACGAGTTTTGAGTGGATTTGAGATTTGGGGCGGAAAACAGGAGAGAGAGAGAGCTTGTGGCGGCTGTGGGGGAGGAGGGGAGGAGTAGGTGCTGGAAAGGGAAAGAGAAGGGACTAGGGTTATAACTGCAAGGTCGGCGCCATCGCGGATGGCGCCGAAGACTTCGATCTGGGTTCAGTTATCTCGTGCATGTCGGCGCCAATTCCCCTGGCGCCGACATGCCACGTAGGATTTCCGCTGGGCCCGGCAGGAAACTTCGGCGAACCACTCCCCTGGCGCCGACCTGCACTACGTCGGCGCCAACGCAGATGGCGCCGACCCGAGGGGCCAGATTTGCAATTAGTTCTCAGAAGGGGCCAGATCCGTTGTTAGTTCTGGATAACGGCCAGATTTGGCAAAAAACACTATCCCGGCGGACTCCACCGGCAGATGTACCGGCCTTACTACATGCCCCGGGCCGGCATGTACCCGCCGCAGCCTATGAGCCAGTACGGATACGCGCACAACCAATATCCTCCGTTCTCACCTATGCCTGAGGCGCCGGCGGCGGAGGCTGAGCCGCTCGGATCATGGGTGTAATGTGAAGGTTCTGTCTTTCCATCGCAGTAGTACTAGTAGGCAATTGCCGTTTGGATCAGGTAGGAGAATGATCGATGCGTGATTCTGTACCCGAGGGTCTAATGTTATGTCTTGTCAGAAAGAATTAATATATTGTTACTATGTTGCTATATGAAATATTTGACACGTGGGAGTCGGATACAGAAGAAACTATTCAAACATGCTCTAAAAAACTATTCAAACATTGGTTACTTGATTAGACACATGATTAACTGCTTCATACGCTTAAAAGACATAAAATAATAATTAGATAATGCTCTGCCTCAGCACTTCGGCCTCCTTTGCCTGCAGAAGCAGGGTTCAGGGTTCAGGAAAAGGTACACCGGCGACAAACAAAATTGATCTATGTTCATCTGGAGTAAAGTTCTATCCGGAACAAAATCTGCTGTCAGTTACAGGAAGCCAAAATTGGGCAATGTAAGCATCTCGAAAAAGGAGACGAAAATCACCTCATAAGCTCAGTTGCCATCGCAACAAGTAAAAAACAATCTATCGAGAGCGCCGAAAGTATGTACAGCGCGGTGCCATCGTTGTATGCAGACCTACTAATCCACATTCTGGATCTCACCCATCATGATGCGGTTGCTGACTACATTGAATCCTAAGACTGCTGCGCTCACCTTCTTCCCTTTCTTTCCCTTCTTCTTTCCTCCAGCGTCATGCTCTGCCTCAGCACTTGGGCCTCCTTTGCCTGCAGAAGCAGGGTTCAGGCGAGGTCCGCGGTTGCTGGGGGCTCTGAATGCCGTCTCGATCACCTCTGTGGACAGGAAGGCCTTGTAGTTGAGGAACTTGTCGATGAACTGGCCGTTGCGGTCCAGAGAGCCAACATTCTCCCGGAGAAGCATTTCTGCTTCAGTAGTCGGCTGCTTGATGCAGAACTCAAGGAAACTTGTATCTGGGTTGGCAAAATGGAACAAACAATCAGACTGGTGAGTTTTTAAGCAAAGAACTACCATAGTGAGAAATAATACCATTTGTTCCAGTGAGCCTGGACCACTCGCTGTCACACCAATCCCTGAAATCCATTGCCTCTGTAGTATAAGAGTGTTAGAAAGACAGTCACACAGTACCAAAGCAACTTGAGAAACTTGAGCATAAACCAAATAGCGCACCTGTCTGCTTGTTTGCTGCCTCTGTCTTCCCTTTTCCGGTTAGGTTGGCAGTAGGAGCCGTTGAAAGTGGCAACTTGCTAGCCTGAGACTTTTGACGATTCAATGGACCCTGATCTTTCGCCATGGAACCTTTGCTCTGACTTGAAAGACTTGGGAATTCTGACCTGTTACATATATAAGAAAAAAAATGCAAGCATCTTAGAAAAGTTCCATACAAAAGAAACAAAACTGGGGAGTAATATCCAAAACTAGGTGGGAAAATAGGAAACGATCTTCCAGCCATCAATGGTCAAACAGAGTACCAGATGAACACACTAGACATGTTATAAGAATTCTACTTGTGCAAGGAAGTCAATAGAAAAATGTGCTAATGTTGTAATACCCAGAACATCAAATATATATACTAAATCAGTGACACTTTATGGATCGGAGGGAGTACAAAAATATATTTTATGATGAATCTAATGGAACTAATTCTGTGTTTTAGATGTGGAATATTTTTCTATAGACTTGGTCAAACTTAAAGAAGTTTGACATAGGACAAAGCTAGAACTTCAAATAATTTGGAGAGGGGGTAGATGCTGCAAGTCCTAGTACTTCAGTGAGAACCGCAAGATGGTCTACAGAAGCTCTTAACCAATTCCATGTGAATATAACTGCAGGACACAGTAGTGCTACCTCCATAATTCAGTTTAGCCATTAATTGGCTTAATACTTATTCAGTATGAAGAATATAAATAAATATGTCATAAATGGGAAGGGTTAATAATATCTGCCAACACAAAATCAAGTGGCTGTAAAACCATCACAAAGAACATAGGAACATACTGTTTCTTATCTTGTTTGGAGTGGTCAGAAGGGCCCCAAAATAGATCATCTTCGGCATTTGACTTGGCACGATTGGAAGGATTGGAAGTCATCTGGACAGGAGCAACTGGCTTTGATGGAGAAGACCCAGAAGCTTGCCAAGAAGAAACATTACCATGATTCCGTTGGTTCATAGACACCTTTGCTGGAGTTGGTGAGGGTGGCTGTTGCTGGACAACACCTGATCTCCTTTCTTCCTCTCTCTGAATATCTCTCAAAGACAAAGGTTTGTGCACCTTTGCAGAGTCAGTAGACCATGCTGGAGCAGGTGCAAAATTTGTCTGGTCAGTCTTCCAAGGAACAAAATCTCCAAAGGATGGACCACTTGGTGGAGCCGGTAATATTTCCTTCTCTAGTTGCGCTTGCTTTGATGATTTGACCTTTTCTGTGGGTACAGAGATAGCTGATGAATCAACGGAACCAACAGGCAACAGGGCTTTGACTGCAGGCCCTTTTGACTTTGTTCCTTTTTTCTTGTTCTTTTTGGAGTCCTTCGCCTCAATGAAGTCATTATCATCAAAAGCAGGAGCATCAGGCTGAACAACAGCAGGCGACAGAGGAGGAAACGACACATCATTAGCATTACCTATGCTCTCATTGTCTGCATTACTAGACCTTGCCAGAACTTCTTCTGCCAACAAATCATGCAACTGGCTTCTCTTGTTTCTGGAGTCACCAGCACTTTCCTGGACACCCAGTGATTTACCTGCACCCCCAAACTGTTGCTCAGAAGATGCTGACATGGTATTCCAAGGAACTGATGGCACGGAAATCACTGGCACAGCTGTCTTGGCATTCTCCGCAGCTACCCTCTGTGCTCTTAATTGTTCCTCAGCTTGAATTTCGAGCAGTGACTTAGGCCTGGGTCCTTGGGTAGGTTTCCAACCTTTGTGGCTTGCCGCAGCATGAGGCTCATCATACTCCTCAGGAAGACTTTTGGGAGGGAAATTCACAGATGATTCAAAGCCCAGCGGAGGCCCAACAGATCTAGAAGAGCTTTCCACTCTGACAGGGGAACTCCAAAAAAGTTCCTCTGCATCATCTGGCAGATCATGCTTAGTACTACCCTGATTTGATGCATCAACTTCAGCATCAAGTCTTGGCTGTTGGGAAACTGTCTTTGGAGCTGCTTTGCCAACATCTACAGCCGTCTGCTTCTTCTTCTGTTTCTTTTTCTTTTCTGCTTTCTTCGTCTCTTGTGTATCAGGAGCTTTTACATCACTTGCCATAGTTAGCTCAACTGAATCAGGGGTATTTTTCATTTCCTGGACACTGTTATGAGGTTTACTTTCAGCTTTATCTATTCCAACTTGTTGATAATTAGCAGACTCCTCTCCATACCTTTCTGCAACTTCTGTTAGCATAGGGTTGACCATACTTGCACTTGGTTGAGGGTTGTTACTTGCAATATTTTCCAACTTCTGGGGATGGGAATAGCGTTCTTTTGAAGGTGCACCCATAAAAAAATCATGAGGCAATGGTACAGTAGGTACAGAGCTTTGTGTTAATCCAACACCCTCCATACCCCTAATATTCATAAATGCTTGACTAGATTGTTGCCCTTGCGGTGTACCATGGGTAGTCAAAATCCGATCGACCTCAAGAACATCTTGAATTTTTCGACCACCAAGATTCATGGAATCACCAGCTGGCAATGAAGTATGCTTCGACCCATAAGGGTCATCAAGCTGCTGGTTGGAATGTCCATGAGGTGAAACTTGTGAAAGTAGCTGTTGTTGCTGCAGTAACACCTTCTGCTGCTGCTCAAGCTGTAGTCGTTGCAGCTGATGCTGTTGCTGCTGCTGCTGTTGCTGTTGCTGCTGCTGAAGCAATATCATTTTGTCCAACATTGAGAGTTGTGGCTGATGCTGAGGTGTCACTGGTGGCTGTGATTGCAACTGTAGTTGTGATAGCAGATACTGTTGTTGAAACATGTGTAAGAGTTGTGGATCTTGAGATATCTCAGCAAGCAACTTCTCAGGTGGCAAATGAGTCGGTGGCTGATTCTGTGGCATGAAGTTCTGTTGTTGAACAGCAGTAGCCATTTGCTGAGAATTCTGCAGATTTTGATGCATGTTAAGTGGCCCTTGAGTGAGATCCACGTGAAGGTTAGGATTAAGATTTCTGGCTTCAGGATAGTTTGACCATGCTGGCAGTCCAACAGGTGCTTTAGGTTTCTCTGCAGAATGAAGCATTGCAAGCAAGTCAACATTCTGAGATTGTGAAGCTTGACGAGATGGATCAGCCATGGAACTGGACACTTTGGAGTGCAGAGCAGACACTTCTGAAGCTGTATCTTTATTTTGTGCTTGTGTTGCTGGAATACCATCTCCAGACCAATATGGGACAGCGTTTTGGGAAGATTTTTGTCTCTCTCCAACAATCTTTGCTGCGCCAGAAAATAATTCATATTGTTCCCACTCTCCCCTCCAGCCATCGCAATGTTGCCAAAGCTACTGCTCCCTGATTCCAAAAAAAATGGTGTCAAGTCAGAAAGTATGCATGATGAGTAGCAGAGATAATTCGAAAATATATGGAATGAAATAGGCATGAATAGGACTCTCGCCAGTAAACAAACCTCCAGTCATAGCAGCTGAAGGACCTTGCATACTATTAGACATAAGTGACTCCAGAAAACGATTCTGGGCTTCAACTGCACCGCCATTCCTGCTTGGCCCACCGTTAAAAATACCAACACCAGCTGACCCACCTTGTGTGCTACTGGAGCTGACAAACTTCCCTGTAGGTGGAGTCTCTGGCATTAGCATTTCACTGGATTTTGTGGTGCTAAACCCTGGAGGTGGCCTTGCCTTTGCTCGTAGGTGTGGCATAACATCCCCAAGCATTGAGAAAGGAGCATCAGGAGGTGCATTTGCAACACGAACCAGCAAATCAATACCAAAATAACTAGCCTCGAACCAGCCAATGATGTCAGCACCAGAAAAGGGGCCTTGAATTCGACCGTGTGGATCTTTGTAGTATAATGACAGACTCTCTGGATTAGGATAAGGTTGAACAGGACTGGCCAACTCATCAACACCTGTCATCCCGACTACTTTACTTTCTTGATCATAGACAATTTGCTGTGGAAAGTCATTTGGTCCAAGCCTATGGTCTCCAATAAACCGAGATCTTTGTGGAACAACATAACTAGGAGTCTCTGTCCGCAGCAAATCTCCAGGAACACCTATTATAAGATTAACATAGATGGTTTAGAGAGCAGAAAGGATTTATAGAAATTATGCAAAGAATTCAGCAAAGAACAATGGTGGAATACCAACTACAGTTAGCTACCAAAAACAGCAAGCACTTCAAAATAGCTAAATAAGATACCATGAGATTGTAGAACACATGCAATCGCAAGCCTTGAGTTTTGTAACCAATGTACAACGGATATAAAACAAAGGAACACTATTATCTCCAAAAAAAGTTTCAAAATAACCTATGTAGTATACCATACAAAATTTGTACTGCTGATATATGGACAGTCCTTGACTAAAGTTTGTCCTAAACATAAAAAAGACATTCTTAAAAGTGTGAACCACGTGGACTGATTATTAAATTGTGAACCCAGACCATGTGGACAATTCCAAAGTTTTGAAAGTTTAGATGTTTCAGAAATGACAAATTCCCTATACATAGACAACCAAACAAACAATCATCCCCATGTAATCACTTGAAATTGCTCAACTAAGTGGCACGCAGTAAACAAAAAGAACTGTGTAAACAGGGAATAAGATATGGCACCCCTGAGACTTCCAGCTGTTTCTCCCTTCAAATCTTCTACGCTTCCAGGTTGATCTTCTCTACCGCCTGATTAAAGGGGAACATTCAATACACAACGTGGTAACATATTTGGATGTTTATACCACAAACAAAGTACGAAAACTGCATCGAACCTAGTTTGGATTGTTTTAGAAGCACCCCGTCAGGATTATTTTTTCCAACAGAACCATCTTTAGAAACCTGATAGACACCACTATTTATGACTTCCCCTTTGTCAATTGCTTTTAAAACAGCCTACAAATATAACAAGAACTGTGAGATATAGGGATCGTATAGATTATTACTATACATAATAGTAAGATTATCCTAGTTCAGAAAAAATAAGGATAAACTTTACCGCTTCTTCAGCCGTAGGAGCAGATAATGCTAAAGGCTCCAACAATTCTTCTTGCATAAATGCGGACACTTCCTCACAAACATCAAAAGGCATCTTGAAGTCAGTAACATGTGAAGTTGTTCTGTATATGTCAAGCAGTTTCATCCTACTGTATCTAAATGCCGTGCGATCCCCTGATGCACCGCCAGGTCTGTCAGAAAGTAGACCAAGCTGGAATGGACGTGACGATCCAGTACTGCCAGTATTTGTACTACCAGTACCGGGTGTAAACTTTCCACGAGAACTTGGAAAAGCTGTGCTTTCGTTGTCTGGTTTCCCTCTACCATACCCATACATGGAAGATGGTTTTTGTGAAGTCTGCGAGGGGTGATAAGATGAATCCCCGGCCACGGCCCACAGGATGGCTGGACTTCCATGATCGAGAAATATTATCATCTCTTTCAGTATCCTTATCATGATTGTTGCCGTCTTTACCATGTGTCACAAACTGGGAAAAACCTTTTTCACGGGAAGAATCACCCTCTTTGACTGAATCGCCCCACCTGTCCCGCCAAGTTTCAGACTCCTTATCATTGGAAGCCCAGCGAGTGCTCCACTTGCCCTCACGGCGCTGGTCGTAGTTGCCCTCCTTGTTATTGGAATCACCCCAACGTTCCTGTGGAGCACGACGGCCATCCACAGAAAACTTGGACGAGTCATCTGACCATTTTTCCACCTTGCGTGTATCACCATGTTCCTTGTCTGTCTCCCTCCAGCGAGTCCACCGAGGGCCTGCATTTGGTTCCCGTTCATCATCACGCCAACGCTCACGACGCCCAGTTTCACCATCAAGGACAGCAGCCCTGAAGACATCCTTTTTCTTTGCACTGGAGCCCATGTCTTCACCATTCCCTGAAGTTTTGGTAGCATCTGAGCGTGAACCCTGTGAACTGGGCTCCTACAACAAACAACGATTACATAAATTACCATCTTGCGCACGAACTACTAACAGTCTAATAACAACCTAGATGGTATTCTACTTCCATTTTCACCACGCAAGCATAGTGTCACGAGGTCCAGTTGTTTGAGTCTAGTTACTGCCCTTAATCCTAAAACCCTGACCATGTTTTCTCATACCTTCATAAGCCACTGAGGAGAAAGGGGCATGTCAGTATCCAGGCCTTGCTTCTCTGCACAAAAAACAAAAGGCTACAATGAGTAAGACAGGGAACATGCTATAATGATAAAAATAGACGGAACATGTTCATAATGCACTCTAAACAGCCTAACTTACTGATGAAAGTTTCGTTCTAAACTAATTGTAAGAAACACTGGACAACCAAAGAGATGGTCAATAGTTAGACAAGAGAAACATGCAATAAGGTTATACCTTGGATGGAACTAGATGGATTGCAAATGTAGATAATAACATATCCAAAAACAGCTTCTAAAGAAATGACCAAATTGAGCAAACAATCAGTAAAAGAAGCCACCACCAATGTTGCAGCCAGCACGTGCGGCGTGGCTACAAAGACCGCAACATTTCTTAGCCCAAAGGAAAGCACCTACGCTTTTCAGTTCTATCTGCATACTACAAATACTAACACATAAAACACTATGGACGCAATCTAAAAAACTCCTAGAGGCTAGAGAGTCACATTTGCATTCACGCCCAGGCCACAACAGCAAGGTTACACCAAACAAAATACAATTCACACGCATAAATTAACAACAGAAATCGAAGTACTAAAACAAAGTGGGATAATCCAGTAAGGTGAAACCAGCCACCCCAAAATCGAAGCAGGAAACTAAGTTAATAACTGGACCACAGCATCCAATCCACCGAAATCCAAAGAGCTCACTTAGTTACGAAGCCGTCGCCATTTATACCTACTACTAGAACGACCGCACCGGCGCACCACCACGTCAGAAATCGTCCAGGCACGGACCCTACAAGGCTGGCAGTAACGCTGCGGAATCCCAACCCAGAGTGGCAGTACCATTTCGCAACCACCGAAAACCCCCGCGAACCCTAGTGACGTCGGCACGGATCGAACGACGGTACTAGAAACAAATCGAGCCAGCCCGGGCCACGGGGTAGCGCTAGGGTTTGGGCCTGGAGTGACGGATCGAGGTGCAGTGGAAGGAGGCGCGGGGTGAGCGGGCGGAGGGACGGACCTTTGGCGATCTGGGGCGGTGGAGGCGTGTCGACGGCGAAGGGGCGGCGGAGGTCGTCATTGGCGCGGTCCGGGGAGGCGGCCATGGGCGGCGGCGGGGAAAACCCTAGGGTGAGCTTTGGCTTGGGAGGTTTGGGGGGCGGAGACGAGGAGCGAGCGATGGGAGGAGACTGTTAAACTCCAGGCAAGGATAAAAAACCAGGCACGCACACGCACAGGGTGCCGCGTTTGCGTTTGCCCGAGGAGGGGGCCTTTTGCGCTCAGACACCTGAGCTTCTGCATATACATCTTTTAAACGTCCTACAGACCGCATATATGCGTTTAGATACCTATTACAAATTTATTATGGTATCTTATTGCGGAAACCTATAATGGAGCTCGGGCTACATGGAGCCTGTTTTTTCAAAAAATCGAAATCGACTATTTTTAGTTCCCAAAAATCACGAAAAAAATCTCAGATATAGATATTGTCAAGATATACAATCGTCCAAATTTTCAGCTCCAAATTCGCTGTATTGTGGGCTGCACAAAAAAGAGAAAATGGGAAACCCAGATCCACCCATTTGTCTTTTTTGTGCAGCCCCAACTGTAACGAATTTGAAGGTAAAATTTAGATCTCGACACTATCTACATCGATCTGTGATTTTGTTCGCAATTTTTGGAAACTAAAAAATGTCATTTTTGATTTATTTTTTTCAAAAAAAAGGCTCTATGTAGCCCAGGTTACATTAGTCCACTCTCTATCTTATTGTCTTTATGTACAGATACATGTCCAAATATCCGTCTTCACCCAATTCTCACTTTGTCGAATGGTCTTGTTAGATAGCAAAACCCTTCGTTTTTCCTCTCCTCCTCTCGCGACAGAGGCGGCGGCAGCCAAATCCTCCCGATCTCTACCGGCCAGGACACTGGTCCTGGTCCCCTCTTCCTCCGGTTGCCGCTCCGGCAGCGGTAGGAGAGGGGGACCTCTCTCCTCCAATCTGGCCTAGTAGTTAGGGTTAGGTTTTGTCTTCTTTGGTGCGTCGTTGGGTTGGTGGGAGCGGCGCCAGGGCAAATACATCTGCCTCAACTCTACTCCCACACCGGCGTTGTCCTTCATGGCGGCGTCTCCGAGTTGGTGGCATTGTGTGCTTGCCGATCTTTCAGGTCGGTTTTAGGGTTCTTGGATGGTGTCGGCGAGACGGCGGCGGCGACTTCATCAGATGGGTCTTTACTCCTGCTCTGTCCCTGTTGCTAAGGCGTTGTCTCCGGTGTCATGGTGGAGCGGAGAGGATTTGTCCAGGAGTACGTGCAGACGGTTATCTGTGCTGGTGACAGATGGAAGATGGTGCATTGTGTTGGGTTCGTGGTTGGAGGTTGACGGTTCTGGTTCCCTACTCCAATGTCGTCGTGCGGTGGTGCTGGTTCTAAAGTTCGATGGCGTGTGATGTGGTGTTAACACATCAAATCCCATGGTTCGGTACCTAGGGTTGAGATTAAGGGGGAGAGACGTGGTAGCGTTGGTAGTATCGTCGGCCGATAAGCAAGGTTTACCCAGGTTCAGGCCCCCGGAGGGTAACACCCTACTTCCTGCTTGTCTGGTTATTGATGTATGAGGTGTACAAAGGAGCTCCAATGGCGTCCCGGCGAGATGCGATCTCGCTAGGGTTTTGGTGGTATGAGTATTGCGTGCCCTAGATCAGCGGCCCTCCCAGCCTTTATATAGGAGGCTGGGTCTCGGGAATTCGCAACCGACTAGGTTTATAGGTAAGGTAGGTTTCTACCGACTTAGGGTTTACTAATACTGAGGCATACGTCATCTTCTTGGGCCCTCCTCGTGGGCCTTGATCGTGTACTGTTGATAGGCCTGTCCGTGGGCCTTAGCTTGTACGTGCACCAGGTGTCCTCATGGTGGGGCACCCGAAGGGCACACCCACGTCAGCGTGTCCGGGGTCTTGCTGCCCGGTCTGATTATTTCAACGACAATGGTTTGTCATATGGCAAACTACTTTAGAGGTCCGAAAAGTTGTTGATCAGCGATGGAGCCGCGTCGAGCTCGGGTGAAGAGGTGATCTGTCTCGCTTCTCTTTGGTGGCTGCTACGGTGGTACCGAACGAGAGGGATAGGCGTTGCTTTGTCACATAGGTTTATCCTATCTTTTCATATATGTAAGGTCGGTGTGTACGTGCCTTGTAACTTAATCTTTATTTATAAATGAGACATGTATTACCATGCAAAAAAGTGAATGGTCCTGTTAGATGGTTTCTCATCTATCATCTCCACCAAACTCCTTAAATTTTGAGTCCCTAAAACAGTATGACGGAGATGAAAGGGAATAAAATCTCTATCTCTATCTACTATCTAAAAATTATGTAAAGTTCCGTGTTCCGTCCCCGGCGTTTCGCTTACTCATTTCTTCATGCATTCAGTTTTCGAAGTGGGTGATGCCAACAAGAAAAGGATCGTTTCAGTATTCGATGTGAAATATTTTACCGAAATCTGTAGTTTGGCACGATGGAGCACGATAATACCAACAAGATTAGCAATTGAGACGTCATCCACAACCGCGCTTGTGTGTCAATAATCTCGGAAAGTAAGTTGTGAAACGTATCAATAGTATCAAAACAATATTTTAAAATAAAAGACAATAACATATTTTCAGTTGTTGACCGGAAAGATTACTGTTGTGAACTTTTAGTGGCTAAAAGTGTAGGTATGGGGTGATCAGCTGGACGTTGAATGGATGAGATCATTCATGTAATAATCATATAAATATCATGGTGTTTGACTAGTTTGTTGAATGTAGGCATGTGTTCCCTATACATAGTTGTGTATTACGTGAGAATTTGCACAACAGTAGGATTAAAACACTGTAGGCATAGGGATGGATGAACGGGCGCTGCATGGATAAGATAGCTCATATAATAATCAAGACATAGGCATTGCAGATAATAATGATAAAGCATCCAAGTACTAAGTAAACATAGGCATGTGTTCCGTATATAGTCGTACGTGCTCGCAATGAGAAACTTGTACAACATCTTCTGTCCTACCAGCCGGTGGCAGCCGGGCCTCAAGGGAATCTACTGGTAATTAAGGTACTCCTTTTAATAAAGTACCGGAGCAAAGCATTAACACGCCGTGAACACATGTGATCCTCACATCGCAGCCATTCCCCTCGGCTGTCCCAATTATTGTCACTTTGGGACCGCGGGTTCCGGACAACAATATGTGTATACAACTTGCAGGTATGATCAATAAACAGTGCATATCATTATGAAACAATAACATGTTCAGATCTGAAATCATGGCACTCGGGCCCTAGTGACAAGCATTAAGCTCAACAAGTTGCAACAACATCAATAAGTACTAACAACGGATACTAGGCACCATGCCCTAATGATCTTATAACTTATTACATGAACAATCTCATCCAATCCCTACCATCCCCCTCAGCCTACAGCAGGGAATTACTCACACATGGATGGGGGAAACATGGATGGTCGATGGAGAAGCGTCGGTGATGATGATGGCGATGATCTCCTCCAATTCCCCGTCCCGGCGGAGTGCCAGAACGGAGTTTCTGGTCCCCGAAATAGGTTTCGCGATGGCGGCGGCGTACGGTGATGTTTCTGGATGAAGTGGACGACCCCCTCGCGTTTTAGGTCAGAGAGGGTTAAGTAGTCGAAAGGGGGACTCGGGGAGGTGCCGAGTCGCCCTCCTCAGTGGCTGGCGCGGTGGGCCCCGGCCGCGCCACCATGTGGTTTGGGCCACTCGTGGCCCATCTCCGCCTCCCCTTCTGGCTCCGTGAGTCTTCTGGTAAAATAGGAGGTTTGCGATCTTTTCTGGTGTTTTTCCCGAAAGTTGACTTTCTGCACAAAAACAAGACACCAGGGCAATTCTGCTGAAAACAGCGTTAGTCCGCATTAGTTGTATTCAAAACACACAAGTTAGAGGTAAAACAATAGCAAAAGTGTTCGGGAAAGTAGATACGTTTTGGACGTATCAACTCCCCCCAAGCTTAGCTTATTGCTTGTCCTCAAGCAATTCAGTTAACAACTGAGTGCGATAAAAGACTTTCACGAACACATTTGCTTCATATGATGCATATATTCTCACTATATGAACAAATGCTTAGGCAATTCAAGATGAGGCAAATGCAAATAATGTCACTCAATAGGCATGTAAACTATGAAAAGATACCAACATACTAATAGCGACAAACATGAAACATATTAATTCACAAGATTGTAATGCTCATAATAGGATATGATAAGATGGTATCTCGCTTGCCCGTTTTTGTACAGCAAAACATAAATGCCCAGGCACCTCTGAAGTTCATGGGAAGACTAGAATCAAAGATATCAAAGATAAAAGCATCAAAGTTATATCACAGTTAACCACATTCTGGGACAAGCACATTACACTAAGAATGACAACTATGCTCTCGAGAAAGTGCTCAAAGAAAGGATGGTGACTCAACATGAAAGTAAAAGATTGGCCCTTCGCAGAGGGAAGCAGGGATTATCATGTGCTAGAGCTTTTATTTTTAAAACAGAAGCAAAATTGTTTTGGGAAGTGTTTGTTGTTGTCAACGAATGGTAGTGGGTACTCTAACCCCCTTGTCAACCAGACTTTCAAGAGCGGCTCCCATGAAGGATGTTATTTCTACCAGCAAGGTAGATCATCCCTCTTCTCTTTTGTTTACACATGTATTTTAGTTTCATTATGGGTGACACTCCCCCCAACCTTTGCTTGCACAAGCCATGGCTAACCGAATCCTCGGGTGCCTTCCAACATTCACATACCATGGAGGAGTGTCTATTTGCAAATTAAGTTGCTTACTGATAAATCAGGGCAAAACATGTGAAGAGAATTATTGATGAAAGTTATAATTAATTGGGACTGGGCACCCCGTTGCCAGCTCTTTTTGCAAAATTATTGGATAAGCGGATGTATATGCCACTAGTCCATTGGTGAAAGTCTGAATGACAAGATTGAAAGATAAAACACCACATACTTCCTCATGAGCTATAAAACATTGACACAAATTGAGAAGTACTTTGAAGGTTTTAAAGGTAGCACATGAAAATTTACTTGAATGGTTCGAAATGCCATGCATAGGTATTTATGGTGGACACTTTGGAATAACTTGGTTTTCATGGTTTTGGAAGCACGAGCAGCATTCCCGCTCAGTACAAGTGAAGGCTAGCAATAGACTGGGAAGCGACAATCAAGAGAGCAATAACCGTCATAATCATGCTTGCGACAAAATGAAATTAATTGAGACATAAAAGTGATACAAGAACTCTGAGTCAAAATAAATCATCAAGGCTTAATTGACTTTTGTTTTTCAGTCATACGCATGCATGAGCATGTGCCAAGTCAATTCGAATGAATTATTCAGAGGAGGATACCACAATGTCATACCCTCTATGAATAGAACAATGCAAGCAAACATCAACATAACATGCTACCACTATTAATAAATTGGGACCGATCATGAGAGAACAAGAACTACTAAGCATCCACTAAATGACATATACCTCACATGAACCAACTAAGCATGCTCACATAGATGAGTATATGTACAAAAATGAAAACAAATAGAGTTCATACCAGCCTCTCACCCCAACTCGAGTTGTTGTAGATCATCCTTATTGCTTTTTCACTTGTGTTGCTTCGAATGATAAGAATGAAAACCAAGCTCCATCGGAGTCACGGATGGCTGTCCAACTCTGAAAACACTATACAAAACCAAAAAGAAACAACAAATATTTTTGGGTTTTCGAGTTTTTGAAACAAGAGCAAAAAGAAACAAACAATAAAGCAAAATATTTTTAGATTTTTGAATAACAAACCGAATTTTAAAACTAAGCAAACTAATACTGAAACTTAAAGAAACAAATGAAGAGAAACAACAGAAATATTTTTGGTCTTTTTGTGTTTTGGAATGCAGCAATAAAAGGTAAACAATTAAAAAGAAAGAAAGAAAACTGCAACATGGATATACAAAGTATCGACAAGATATGATATGTAAATGAGTGAGATGTCGATATACCTCCCCCCAAGCTTAGGCTTTTGGCCTAAGTGGAGGCTAATAATAACGCGGGTAGGAACTCCAAGCCGGCGGGTCATACTGGGCGTGCTCAACATCCGGCTCCGCTGAGGAAGATGAGGCAGAGGGTCCAGCATCCCCAGGATAGGGGCGCGAGCCCCCAGTCCCGGAAAACTGAGTGGAGTCCTCGTCCGCCCATTCTCCATCATCCTCTGTGTGCAGGGCATGTTCCCTCAAGTATGCATCGAATTCATCCTCGGTGACTGACCAAACATTCCTGAAACCAAGATCAAACAAACGTGGTGCAGGCAAAGCGACTATTCGCTCAGATTTAACCATTTTCCACCTCACCTTCTTGGCAAAAGGCACCTCATAAGATAGATTATTCAAAGTAGACCAACTAGTAACAAAGCCATGCCTCCCCATGGAAGCAAAATCGAGCCTCTCTAAAGAAAGCTGCAAATCATTAGGGAGAGCTACTACACCATGCATAGCTAATAAACGAGAAGCAATGAGTCCTCCACAAAATCCACCTTTCTCGCGATTGGCAGCAATGCGAAAGGCTATCAAGGCACCCAAATTATAACTCTTATCATGTTGCAAGGCTGCTGCTAGGAAAGCTAAATCAGGAATGGATAATTTATTTGCAGTCTTCCTAGCAAGTACACACCTCGTGATGAAGTAAGCAAAATATCGAATGCATGGAAATTGAATACTTCGAATTTTACCACTTTCATCTGAGTAGGTTCTTCCTTGACATATTACCTCGTATAGGTCCGTCAAATGCTTGGGTTGCCCATGTATCTTCCCTCGTGATCCCCATTGCGGCACCCTAATTGCTGCACAAAAAGCATCAAAAGGCAAGTGGACACTTTTGTTGTAAATTTTATAGTGAACCATAGGGTTAGGTGAAGACCAATCAAATCTAAAGTCCTGCACCACAGACACAGTTAGCTTTGCATATTGGTAGGGTTCTCCCTCTACAAAATCACTCAATCCTGTATTAGAGACAAGAGTACGAAAATCACGCAAGATCCCCGAACTTCTCATGAATTCCAAGCATGGATAGCAGGATGGAAACACTCCTTCTTCACGATGGATCCCCATGACCTCAGGAACCACCAATTCATATTGATTTAGTTGGTGTTCATTTCCCTCCATCCTCTGAAATTTTTGACACATATCATAAAAATTATCTTTGAAGCATACAAATGAGGGGAACTACTATATGGACTTGCTAGAGGACTAAACATGCATCAAAACTGATTATATCAACATAGAACAAGCATGCATACTCACTTAACAAGTCACCTACAGCAGCAAAATACTCAAGGTATACTTACTAAACAAAATTCTACTTGGATACATGGAGGAGTCACATACCTGAGAGCAATTGCCCCAAATCTCAGCAGCTGAGATGGGCTGAACAAAGAGATCGAAATCGCGAGGAAGAACAGCAAAAACTCGAGTGTGAGAGAGAAAAACGAGCTGAGTGATGCAAGAGGAAGAAGTGGTAGGTGGGGGAACTGCTGGAGGGCCAAGGGTGCCCCACCTCAGTGGCTGGCGCGGCCAAGGGGCAGCCGCGCCACCATGTGGTTTGACCCCATGGTGGGTCCCCTTGGTCAGCACCAGGCACTCCCACGATGCTCTTTGAAAAATAGGACCAATGGTATAATTTTTACAGAGTTTTGAAAACTTTCAATTTGCATGAAATCTGGATATTTAAATTAATAAAACTTGGGCAGAAAAATTATTTTTAAAATTCAAAACAACTAAACTTTTGCAACCTAATTATCACTACAGGAGGTAAAACAAAGTTGAAGAAAGAAATGTTTAGCTCATGTATGCAAATACATTTGATAACAAGGTTGATCAAGTCTTGGCACCAAATAAATTTACATGACACAAATGATTTAAACATCATGAAACACTCATGTTACCTTGTATTGTATTGATATGGATCCAATCATAATGTTTTGATATCCTTCTTGATGATCATATATAGGGCAATCAATACTTCCCACTTTGATAGTTTTAAAATTGGAGATGGTATTGACTCCATAAATCTTGTCAACTTTCTTGGGGAAATAAACAGTATGTTCTTTATCATTAACATTGAAAGTTACTTTTCCTTTATTGCAATCAATAACAGCACCTGCAGTATTTAGAAAAGGTCTTCCAAGAATAATAGACATATTATCATCTTCAGGCATTTCAAGAACAACAAAATCAGTCAAAATTAAACAATTGTTAGCCACTTGAACAGGGACATCCTCACAAATGCCAACAGGAACAGCAGTAGATTTATCAGCCATTTGCAAAGATATATCAGTAGGTATCAATTTATCAAGATAGAGTCTCTTATAGAGAGAAAAAGGCATAACACTAACTCCTGCTCCCAAATCACATAAAGCAGTTCTAACATAATTATTCTTGATGGAGCAAGGGATGGTTGGTATACCTGGATCTCCAAGCTTCTTAGGAACCTTGCCATTGAAAGAATAATTAGCAAGCATAGTAGAAATTTCCTCATTAGGAATTTTCCTCTTGTTAGAAACAATATCTTTCATATACTTTGAGTAAGGAGGCAATTTAATAGCATCAGTCAAAGGAATTTGCAAGAACAAGGGTTTCATCCATTCACAAAATTTATTATAATGTTCTTCTTCCTTTGATTTTAGTTTCTTAGTTGGAAAAGGCATTTGCTTTTGAACCCAAGGTTCCCTTTCATTACCATGTTTCTTAGCAATGAAGTCTTCCTTAGTGTACTTTGTGTTTTTAGTATGCTTTTCAGGTTCCTTTTCACTAACTTCTTTATCAAGAGCATCATTTTTATCCTTATCACTATCAAGTTCATTACCACTTTCAGTTTCAGCATCAGAGATAGATATACTATTAGGATCATTAACAGTTTCAGAGGATTCTACAACATTTTTATGTTTCTTCTTCTTCTTTTTCTTAGAAGGAGAAACTGGATTTTCAGCTAGTTGAGAATCTTGTTCAATTCTTTTAGGGTGTCCCTCAGGATATAAAGGATCCTGAGTATGAGCTCCACTTCTAGTGCTAACATAGACAGGTTTTAATTTTTCTTTAGAAGCATTGGCTAACATGTCTTGTTGCACTTTAGTGAGTTGATCAATTTGAGTTTGAACCATATGGAAATGTTTAATAAGCATCTTAACATCATTGGAGGTTCTCTCCACAATATCATGCAACTTACTAATAGCTTGAGAGTTTTCATGCAAATGATTCTCTACTCTCATATTAAAATTATCTTGCTTAATAACATAATTATCAAATTCATCTAAGCATTGATCAGGTGGTTTAGAGTAGGGAATATCTCCTTCATCGAACCTGTGGAGAGAGTGAACCTCAATTATGGATGGATGAGGAATTGGCTTACACAAATCTTCAATAGGTGGAAGGTTCTTCACATCTTCAGATTTAATACCCTTCTCAATGAGAGTCTTCTTGGCCTCCCTCATTGTTTCATCATTCAATTCAATCATACCTCCCCTCTTCTTTGATATTGGTGTCGGTGTAGGTGTGGGGGTCGGCGCAGGTAGAGTCCAATCATCATAATTCTGGCTGATTTTAGCCAATAATTCTTCAGCTTCTTCAGGGGTTCTTTTCCTGAAAACACAACTAGCACAACTATCCAGATATGCTCTAGATTCAATAGTTAGTCCACTGTAAAATATATCAAGTAGATCATGCTTTTCCAAATCATGTCCAGGCCGAGCTCTGATAAGAGAGCAAAACCTTGTCCATGCCTCTGGAAGTTTCTCTTCATCTTCCTGGTCAAAGTTATAAATTCTCTGCAAAGCATCATGTTGAGCACTAGCAGGGAAATATTTCTGAAAGAAAACATCAAGCAAACCAGTAGGACTAGTAATAGAACCAGGAGACAAGTTGTTATACCAAGCTTTAGCATCATCTTTTAATGAGAAAGGAAAAATCTTAGCAACAAAATAGCTACGCTTCTTAATATCATCAGAAAATAAGCCACTCAAAGTAGAGAGCTCATTCATGTGCTCTACAGCACTTTCACTCTTAGTGCCACAAAAAGGAGTTTTCTCAACAATAGATATATGAGATAAATCAAGAGAAAAATCATAATCCTTATCTTTAATGTTTATAGGAGAAGTGGCAAACTTAGGATCAGGTGACAACTTGTATTTAACAGCATGTTGTGCAAGAAAATTTCTCATATTACTTGCACCAGTAGTAGCATTACATTTATCAATAAAATCATCATCAAGTTCCACATAAGTTTCATCAGGATCATCATCACAAGTATAATCCCTTAACTCAGGTGAATAAACAGGAGTAGTAGGACTTCCATTAGGTGTTCTAGTATTTTCAAGTTGTTTAGACTTAGCAATAGCAGCATCTAAAAGTGGACCTAATGAAATATTCTCATCAATCACAGTAGAAGCATCATCAACATTATCAGAGGCAATTTCAGATTCAGCAGTAGTACCAACACGTGAAGATTGTGGTGGTGTAACAAGTTGACTCAATACAGATGGTGAGTCAAGAGCAGCAGAGGTACTAAGTGTCGTACCTTTTCTTGTAGTGGATGGCAATACACGGACCCTCTCATCACGAGCTTTACCCATGATGAATAAATTTCAGCGAGCAATATAGATCACAAGTGAACTCACAAATAAAGCTATGCTCCCCGGCAACGGCGCCAGAAAATAGTCTTGATGACCCACAAGTATAGGGGATCGCAACAGTCTTCGAGGGAAGTAAAACCCAATTTATTGATTCGACACAAGGGGAGCCAAAGAATACTTGAGAGCCTTAACAGCGGAGTTGTCAATTCAGCTGCACCTGTGAATAGTCTTGCTCGACACAGATTATCAGTAGCAACAGTTTTATAGCAGTAGTAGCGGTGAAATAATAGCAGCAGTAAATAGAGACAGCAGTAGTGATTGCAGTAAACAGTAGGATTAAAACACTGTAGGCATAGGGATGGATGAACGGGCGCTGCATGGATAAGATAGCTCATATAATAATCAAGACATAGGCATTGCAGATAATAATGATAAAGCATCCAAGTACTAAGTAAACATAGGCATGTGTTCCGTATATAGTCGTACGTGCTCGCAATGAGAAACTTGTACAACATCTTCTGTCCTACCAGCCGGTGGCAGCCGGGCCTCAAGGGAATCTACTGGTAATTAAGGTACTCCTTTTAATAAAGTACCGGAGCAAAGCATTAACACGCCGTGAACACATGTGATCCTCACATCGCAGCCATTCCCCTCGGCTGTCCCAATTATTGTCACTTTGGGACCGCGGGTTCCGGACAACAATATGTGTATACAACTTGCAGGTATGATCAATAAACAGTGCATATCATTATGAAACAATAACATGTTCAGATCTGAAATCATGGCACTCGGGCCCTAGTGACAAGCATTAAGCTCAACAAGTTGCAACAACATCAATAAGTACTAACAACGGATACTAGGCACCATGCCCTAATGATCTTATAACTTATTACATGAACAATCTCATCCAATCCCTACCATCCCCCTCAGCCTACAGCAGGGAATTACTCACACATGGATGGGGGAAACATGGATGGTCGATGGAGAAGCGTCGGTGATGATGATGGCGATGATCTCCTCCAATTCCCCGTCCCGGCGGAGTGCCAGAACGGAGTTTCTGGTCCCCGAAATAGGTTTCGCGATGGCGGCGGCGTACGGTGATGTTTCTGGATGAAGTGGACGACCCCCTCGCGTTTTAGGTCAGAGAGGGTTAAGTAGTCGAAAGGGGGACTCGGGGAGGTGCCGAGTCGCCCTCCTCAGTGGCTGGCGCGGTGGGCCCCGGCCGCGCCACCATGTGGTTTGGGCCACTCGTGGCCCATCTCCCTCCCCTTCTGGCTCCGTGAGTCTTCTGGTAAAATAGGAGGTTTGCGATCTTTTCTGGTGTTTTTCCCGAAAGTTGACTTTCTGCACAAAAACAAGACACCAGGGCAATTCTGCTGAAAACAGCGTTAGTCCGCATTAGTTGTATTCAAAACACACAAGTTAGAGGTAAAACAATAGCAAAAGTGTTCGGGAAAGTAGATACGTTTTGGACGTATCAGTAACACACTATGCAGATAAATAACAAACTCATATATATGATGGGACTCGAGCTCTGATAACAAGAATTACACACAGCAAAAGTGTATTAACATTCATACATGAACATCTATAAGAAAAACACCTAAAATCCTAATGGCCATGCATTATTATATGATCAATCTCATTCAATTCCCATCCACCTCATATACCTACAACAAACTACTCACAAATGGATATGAAGGATAAAGACATGGCAATGGAGATCGGTTTAGTGACAATGATGAAGACGATGTTGAAATCCCCTTCTACGACGTGGAGAGAAAGAGATAAATATGCCCTTGAAAACCTCATTTTCGAACGGTGGTGACGCTCTATTTGTGGCGCTATGTATTGGTGGTGAGTTAATTTTTATTGCGCACAAAAAAATATGTTTGTGGCCGTCATGTCTCGCCCATGTATATGTCACTTATTTTTTAGGTTGCTATTGCGTTTCTCGAGTGAGTTCATTATGGACAGAGTATTTTTTTCCTATAGCAGAGAGTTTGGGTATCACTTCAGCTTGTGGGACTGAGTTTCACCAATATCAAATTAACTTTATAATATCTACGACAGTGAAAGTATTTGATGAGTTTCAGATTTGTTTTTATTTAGGCAAGTTTTCGGTAACACAGGAACTAAAATCCCAAAACAAATCATGGTATCAATTGTAATAATCATCAAATAAAATAGTGATTGCAAAAAATGTTGATATTAGTAGATCCTCCTTTCCCATATTTAAGTCAAAATCATTCATAGTGAAAGCGATGGCTTGGTTGTACTAGAAAGGCACCACATGGCAGTCCCAAACGGCTTCGTTTGAACAACTCAGATCTCAATAACCTCTTCAATAATGCTGCTACAACTTCAAATTTCGGGCTGAGATTGAGATGAGTGAGAAAGGTTATTCCACCAGAAAATAAGCTGATATGAACTTTGATTTCGAAGATCCCTCTGTGCCTCCAACTCACAACTCACAACTTTGCATATAATGCATGAGCCAGTCATCAACATCAGAAGCAGCCACGTGATCTCACCAGAGAAGAAAGAAATGACATAATTCATCACCAACTGCTTCTTCTAATCTAGGATCCACACCAAGGTTTTCTTAGTCCTCACCATGTTCATCCTTTGGCCACGAAAAATTCCAGAAACAAGTTGCTTCAAGAGCTACAACGACGCCAAATGCGCCAACAAGTTCCTAATTAAAGCTTCTCGCACAACAATCTTCATTTCCTTTTTTATGTGTCTCAATGCCAAAGGGGGAAAAGTGATATTCTAAGAAGCTTCATGGTTTTGAAGAGAACTGAAGTTACAACACCCGTGTTAAATTTGATTCTTGAGTTGTAAACTTAAAGTGTATGATGTCTATTGCTACATTATGTTCTGACATGCTGCAGTTTTTTTTTATATTATACATGTTCGGTTAATTTATTCTAGACAATGCACCCTCACAGATTGCAAGATATAGGAGGAGCTCTTCACAATCCTCAAATTCCGTGCACTTGCACCCAAACAAAAATCAAAATAGTGCACACATATAGGGGAGCATCTATATATTGGGAAATTCAATACCAACACATAACTTTTCATACATGTTGAAGTTTTAACCATGTTGTCATCGATCACCCAAAAAGGTGGAGATTGAAAGTGCATCTAACACCCCCTTTGTGATAGACGATAAATGTTTAGGGACTAATGTGTCCATGAGTATACACAGAAAAAATCCATATGTGATTGGATTAATCACATTAAAAATTGACCAATCTTAACAAGAAATTTCAAATATGAAGAAGGAGATAATTGAGAAATTGGGGGGCTCGTAAGAGATGAGAGCCTCAAAGTTGAAGAAGACACGAAATCAAAGAAGATTGAGAATTCATAAAAGATGAGATCTTCTCTGAAGACTGGTGCAAAGCGAAAGGTTGAGACATCATTGAAGACGAAGCCTAATAAACAAAGAAGAAGAACCCCGAGGAGGGAGTGAATATAGTGCAGCGATTGAGATGAGAGATGAAGCCTCAAGTCCAAATAAAACTAAAAAAGACAAGTGAAAAATTGTGTGTCCGGAACATGAAGATCAGTAGATGCTTCAGGTTTATACTTTTAAGTCGTAGGGAAACCTGTATTATTAAGAGGAGTTAGGTTAGTTGATGTTTGATTGCGTGCTCAGTTATACTCATCCCTTAAAACATGAACCCGTTGGAAATCTCTTATGCATCAATGTCAAGAAAAATGATGAACCACTTTGAACATGAGTTGGTTGCGATCAGTAGAATCTATGTTGAGAAACATGAGTTAGAGCTAGTTGCAGGCCTCGGTAAAACCTATGTTGAGTGCAGTCTTCTTCGGTGTGTGAAAATTAATGTATCTTCGAGTTTAAAACTTACTAGTTGAATTTAGCGTGGCGTCACGCCACGCCCTTGCTGATATTTTTTTTTGTACAATATATATTCTTTGTTCACCAAAATGTTCGGTACCTATTCATATATTGTGCACTATATTGAAACATTGAGTGGTTTGAAATGTTCTGACATGTTTGTATTTGGGCATCAATATTTAATTGAAATCAGGAAAAATCATTTGAATTTGATTCTACATTTGGGGAAAGTTTGTTCGTATGGTGTCGAAATATTGGCCAAATTGAAATGTTGAAATATATTTGTAATTTGCTATGAGTATATTGTTTTTTTTTGTGAGTTTTTTTCGTTATATTTTATGGAACATCGGAATATTCGCTCAAATTTTGGCCAAATCGCAATTTTCAAACATGTTTTTAATTTTGTTATGAAAAGGTAGTAATATTTTTGAGCATTTTTGATATATTTTTTGGAATATTCAATATTTAGTAGTTTGAAATGTGCGAACAATGTTTGCTTATCAATTTGTAATTTAAGTCCATAATGAGTGCAAAAGATCATTTGTCGAACTGAATTTCATAATTAGGAAGTTTGTTTTGTGAAATTCAACTCCATCTAATTGTCCATATAGTTGGAGCAAGTGTTTTTTTTAGTTTTTTTAAATTTTGGCTAAATTAAATTGTTTTTGTTCATGTAGTGTAGAATTTTGTCGCGTCGGTATGGCGCGCCCTTGCTGAATTTTGTAGGCATCTGTTAGTTTGTATTTTTTCATAAATTTGTAAAATGACTCCATAGTTAGAGAATATGTATTTTGTTGTAGGTCGAAATGCCGTAATCCATTGAAATTTGATGTGTAGAGTATCTTCAAATACACAACGACTTAAATTGTTTGAATATTTATGTATTTTGCCATAAATTTTCATTTAACTCCGTAGTTAGAGAATGCATGGTATGAGCATTTATTAAATTGAACTCCATGTAGCTTGAAGAAGTGTATCTGGATGTTTTTTCAAATATTAAGCAATTTGGAATATTAAAATCTGTTTGTATTTTGGAAAAATAGTTCGCATCTAATTTTGTGAGCATGTTGATATATTTTAGAGTGCCTCAATTTTTTAAGCAAATTGGAGTGTGGAAAAATGTTTTTATTTTTAATCAATATTTAATTTAATTGTACAGTGGGTGCGAACGCATTTTTCCAATTGAGTACCATAATTAGTGGAAGGTCATGGTGATTACTTGCAAATATGTACCAATTTGAAATGTTCAATTTAAGTCCATAGTTAAAGGGAATGCATCGTATGAGCATTTATTAAATTCAATAACCCTATGTAATTTGAGGAGGTGCATTTGGATGTTTTCCAAATATTGAGCAATTTGAAATGGCCGAATATGTTTGTATGTTGACTTAAATAGTTCATTTTTTTGTTTTTTGTGAGCATGTTGGTACATTTGAAATAGAAATGGTTGGAAAATGTTTCTATTTTTTTACCAATAGTTAATTGAAGTCCATTTGTGGGGATGCACATTTATTCAACTGAATTTCATAATTAGAGAAGTTTTAAAATTGAACTACATATAATTAGAGGGAGTGCATATTACTTGCAAATATTTACCAAACTGTAATGTTCAATTTGAGTTCACAATTGGAGGAAGTGCGTTGTGTATTTAATATGTTTAACTCCATGTAATTAGAGGAAGTGCAATTAGATTTTATCCAAACATTCTCCAGCTGAAAATATTAAAACATGTTTGTTTTCTCCATACGGTTGTAGCATTTATTTTTTTGAGTATGTCGATATATTGTACAATAGTAAGCACTTTTTTGTGGGCATCTTGATGTATTTTATGGTAGTTCCGAATATTTAGCTTATTGATTTGGTGGAATATGGATTTATTTTGCCATAAGTATTTAATTGAACTACATAAGTAGAGGAACTGCATTGTGTGAGTATATATTAATTTTAACTTCTGAAATGTTGTTGATTTTTTTGTGGTGGATAGATAAAGATATTGATTTTGTAACATTTGTCATTTCTGTTTGCATAAGATGGTCTGTATTATTTGGAATTTCGAAGGTACTTTGAAAATTTATCTGTGAACTTTGAAGAAACTAATTTTGTAGCATATGGTAGGTTTTAAAATTATTCAACTACCGTAGAATAATATTTGTGAGTCGTTTCAAATTGTTTGAAGACTGGCGTATTCAAAATTTGGTTTTTCTCCGACACCAAACCCCGTAATCCATTTTTTCCAAAACAGCGTCGACGTGTAAAATGAGATTTTATATATTACTTTAAAAAATTTAAGGTTTCGAATAATATGGGGAAATGTCCAAAGTAATTTGGTGGAATATGGATTTATTTTGCCATAAGTATTTAATTGAACTACATAAGTAGAGGAAATGCATCGTGTGAGTATATATTAATTTTAACTTCTGAAATGTTGTTGATATTCTTGTGATGGATAGATATAAAGATATTGATTTTGTAACATTTGTCATTTCTGTGAATTTGGCTGCATAAGATGGTCTGTATTATTTGGAATTTCGAAGGTACTTTGAAAATTTATATGTGAACTTTGAAGTAACTAATTTTGTAGCATCTGGTAGGTTTTCAAATTATTCAAATACCGTAGAATAATATTTGTGAGTCGTTTCAAATTGTCTGAAGACTGGCGTATTCAAATTTGGTTTTTTTCCGACACCAAAACCCGTAATCCATTTTCTCCAAAACGGCGTCGACATGTAAAATGAGATTTTATATATTACTTAAAAAAATTAACTTTTCAAATAATATGGGGAAATATCCCAAAGTATTTTGAATGGATTTTATGGTTTTTACAATATTTTAAATTTTGTCTGAATTATTTTGGAGTAATAATATCTCAGAAGTAAAAAAAAAAAAATCGGGGGAAAAAAAAGGCTGGCCAGCTGCAGAGCAGGCGGCCCAGCCCGCGAGCCCAGCAACCCAGCCCAGCACGCCTTAATCTATAAAAAAAACGAAGGCCGGAGCCGCGGCGGCGCCGCCGACCTCGCCGAAGCTGCGCGAGAGCGACCCAGCACGCGCGGATGCGCGCATCGGTGCGCCTCGGCGCGGGGTGCCCGGGAGTGGCGGCGCCGCCCATTATTGGCCGCCGGAGCGTCGCCGGCGACGCCCGCACGCGGCGGAAGCCTCCGAGGACGGCCGCGGCGATTCCGGCGTATCGCCGGTGTCCCAGGACGCGGCTGACGGCGAGGAGGCGGAGGGCGCGACGGCGGACCTCGCTGTCACCTCCGATGCGTCCGGGGAGGGCCGGAGGGGCGGCGGACGCGCGGCGGCGTCGCGGGAGAAGAAAGAGGGGAGGGGGTGCTCTGGGTGATTTTACATAAAAGTCCTTCATGTTTGGCTGAATTGCACGTAGCTCTTTTTCCTCGTAGAGCTGTGGACGCGGGTTTGTTTTGTGGGTTTGTGAAGGAGTTTTTTGCAAAATCGTCACGGGCATGTGGTTTGGATCGTCCGATCGGGAACGGACGGCGCGGATCGGCGCACTGGTCAACACTGTAGCAGACTGTAGCTGCTACAGTGACAGGGTCTCCCACAAATCGCGAAATATTCCAACTTTTATATGCTTAGGATGGGTGTAGATGAAACATCGGTGTCTGGCGCCTTTTCTGTGTAAAACACTTAGTGAAGATAGAGAAGATATGACCATAGTGACGGAGCCGAACAAGGTATATTTTCTAACTGCTAGTCGGTGGATTAGACCTATAAAAATGAGTCGATCCCTAGTGGATAGGGTTGGATACTTGTAAATATTTGAGACCTGAGATTTGTCATTTTTGCACAGGGCGCATATGATGTCGATTCGTCGCCAATTTGACACGACGGTGCGTGACATGCTCAGGTACGTGCATAATTTTTTTCGGAATTTTTCGACAAGTTTTGAATTTTTGAAAAAAATTTGGACATACCGGGAGCATGTGCTCCCGGGAGCCAAAACGCGTTTCTCCACTTCTAGCCCTTGTAAAGAGTTTTTCCCGCGATTCTGCTTCTATCTATCGATCTCCCGACCTACCTTCTCTTCTTATCTCCTCCCATTTTTAGTATTTGCTTGCTAAGCGCATGATGAATTCCAACTCGCTCATGTTCCTTCACGGAGTAGACAACTAACATGTGATATATTGATCTGCGAATAAAAAACTACAAGGAATAGTTAAATCTTATGGTGTATTCGTTTAAGCAAATGCTAATTGCATTGCCTTTTTTCTTACCTACTGGCTACATGTACAAACATGGTGTGGTTCTATCCTTGGAGGTCTCTATTAATTCTGCTACGACACATCACAATTTTCTTGACAGGCTTTTTTCTACTCCTCCGACCCGAATTAATGGGCGCACCACAGTTTTAATTTTTTTTTACAAAAAAACCCCCGCCAGCCTGAAGAGCAGCATCGTCGTCCCCCAAACCCGCAGCCCACATCCTTCGCTCCCCACATCCTGCAACACGTCGGCGCGGTAGCTGGATCCGAGGACGGCGGCGAGGACATCGAAGGCGGCGAGCTCGGCGGCGGTGTCGACGAGCGACCTCGTGCGTCCGGGTGGTCCCCGAGCGGCAGTCTCGCGCGGCGTCGGGGGAGAAGAGGGAGAGGAAGGGGGAGGCGGGGGCGAGGAGGAGGCCGCTGGCGACAGACCCGTCGCCGTCGAGGACGGTGGTGGATGAATCGGCGGAGGGCAGCGGACTGGGTAGGGATCCGGCCGAATTCCTCCGATTCCCGCGGCCTCGCAGATCCGCCGCACCACCCGATGACCCACGGCGAGTGGAGGCGTGCGACTCCTGGCGCCCTCCGCCTTCGCACGCGCAGCCGCCTGATCTCCTCCTCCGCGCCGGTGGCCGCTCCTCCGGCGCCTTCGCGTCCCTCTCCGTCCGCGACGGCGGGGAGGCCATGGCGCCAAGGCGGAGGGGAGAAGGAGGTGGCGGCGGAGGGGTCCGGGAAGAAGGGCAAGGTGCCGCCCGTGGCGCAGCTGCTCAAGCACCCCTGGCGCTCGTGCCCAGCAGCGTCGCGCTCTTCGCCCGGCGCCGTCGCCAAGACCGTCACCGCGTCGCGCTTCTTTTTTTGTGTGGCGGGGATGTGTGGCTTCAGGTGAAAAACAGCAGGGTCTTTTTTGCAAAAATGCCACCCGCCAGTAATTCGGGTCGGAGGGAGTATCAATTTATCGTCTCCTAACTGCTAAGTGATCGCATAATCTGATCCCCTCAAATGGCAATCAATTAGTCATACCACCACATCAAGGCATATGTTCCTCTTGATAAAACCAACATCTCGCGTGACATTAACCTATCCTATGCATGTGTGTTCCCATCCTAGACCGCCACCATAGATGACATCGACGAGTACATTGCATGATCTGAAATGAGGATGACACCTTGGCATACATGATACAGTACATCCGTGCAGCTCCAAGACAGAAGCGGCTCAAGGGAATACTATCCCGCTGCCTCCGCTGCTGCGGCTGAAATGGCGTCCTCCGTAGGCATGTAATGGAATTATATTTGTGAAATTATTGCTCACTGATTCTACCAAAAATATGGGCACCTACGTCTTTAGTTTTTTTCCGTAAAGCCCAGCTTCTTTAGTTAGTTCAGTCTCCATTTTGTCCCTTTTAATGTACATATTTCTCCCGCACTGATAAAATGCAAAAAGTTCCGCGGCAACGCGTGGGGTAATTTCTAGTAAATAAAGTGTTGCATGATAACACAGTATGTTATTATCCACTATAGAGATAGTAACATAAAGTAATACATGATACAGTGGAAAGTTCTTTTACTCCGAGGCCTAGTGCTCCCTTCGTTAAAAAACATTGAAAATCATATTTGTGAGTTTCAAAAAATTATGAAAAAAATCTGGATGTAGCCAATGATTTATCCCACAAACCTGCAAAATATCAATTTGAAATACTCCCTCCATTACGGAAAAGGATGTCTTTGGTTTATCTAAATTTGGATGTATCTAGACATGTATTAGTGTTACATACATCTATATTTAGACAAGTCAAGACATCCTTTTCTGGACGGAGGGAGTATCTTATATTATGGTTACACAAAAATAATAAATTTGGTAAAACTTAGAGATTTGAAAATATGCATACATAGATCCACACTTTTGTCATTTTTTTTGTAGCTCAAAAACGTTCGTGGGATACATCATTGTTTACACTCCGATTTTTTTTCTCAGAATTTTTTAAACTCGGAAATATAATTTTTTTATTTTAAAATTGGAGGGAACAATGGAGCTCGGGAGCCAAAAGTCTTTACTGCATAAACATTTGGTGGAAATACTCCATAACCGTAGGGATTGTGTCACTTTTGACAGACAATGTTATACTAGAAGGGTATTGTTCCGGAGGCTGGCATTGCCCAACCACTAATCCTACCAAAATCTGATTTCCGAGCCGAATGATCCAAAGCGGAAGAATTTTTTTTTCGTCGCCATTAGACCAGCCCAAAAATGCGAGTCCCCAGGTTTCCAATAAACTTGGGACAATGCTTTTGAGCCAACATATTTTATTTTCAGGAGATTTTTCCATACACCATCTTCAGTAAGTAGCTTGAATAGTCATTTACCTACCAGCGCAGTTTTTAACCTGAATGTCCTGAATACCATGCCCCATTCCATCAGATCTTTCTGTCGGCAAACCATATCCCATTTAGCCGATATTTATTTTTGTCACTATCCCCTTGTCAAAAGAATCTCGATCGGAAATAGTCCAATCTATGATTGGTAACTGGAAGAAAGAAATCATATACAGTACCATATTACTTAGTACTGAATTGATAAGGATTAATCTTTCACTAGAGTTAGCAGTTTTCCTTTTCAACTACTTAGCCTTTTTTGAAGTCTATCCTCGACATGTTTCCCTTCCGCATGTGAGTCTCTGATAATGAATCAGAATACCCAAATGGCTAATAGGAAACTGGTGTTGCTCGCAGCCAACTAATTCGAATGTGTGACCCCCACGGCCCTCTTAATGGTTGGCTATAATTACAAGTGATCTATTTAAATAAAGATGGCATGGAAAAAAATCTAACTTATTATTGTGCCCACCTAACTTATTAAGACACATTTAGTTTAGGAAATATCAGTAACAAATCATGACATAATTTGATTATTTTCTAGAAGTTTCGTAAATATGGTTGCCAATTAATATACTAGAAAACATTATTAAGATATTTTCTAGGTCATAGTATTTAGACATATTTATCATGAATATGTGTACACTATATAGTCTATGCAATTGTTGAAACATAGTTCGAGAAGAAAATTTTGTTCTCGCTACAATTTAACTTTAGCATAAGCAAGTTTGTTTGAAGATAATCCATACAATTGTATAACAAGGAATATTACAACTAATTTTTTTGCAGCATTTCTATATGGTTAATATTGAAGATAAATAATATACCTCCAGTCCGTTAAAAAGTGTCGGAAGAAAATAGCATGGAGTGCACAAATCGTACGTACATCGTCCGACGCTTTTTTCGGACCGGAGGGAGTATAATTTTATAGTCGTATGCTATAATATGCAAAAAATATAGATGTTTTGTACAAATTATAATATTTACTTCGCCTATCTGTTTCCACCCACTCCGGCAGTGATGTTCGTAGTCCTGCTATGTCTAATCTATCAGATGGTCTACCCCATGAACAGTTGTTTCTTGTAGGATTTATTTGATTCTCTCCCCACACGTACTCTGTCCATGAATGGAGTAGTATAGTTCTCTGTCGGGATGGGTGGGAGCAGAATCAGGCAGGGGGCTTGGAGCTCAAGGAGGGCTAGTGGCGGTGCAAACTAACTAGGGATGCTTGATGGTAATGGTCTGATGGGACTGTGCTATTATTTATATGGTAGATGCTGAGACTAGACTACTCTTTTGTGACTCAAGGAAATTCTGAACCCATTCAACAATTAGCGTACGGCAGATTTCTGTCTGCATTCTTCAACGTGGTCTATGATACGTATCTATAATTTTTGATTGCTCTATACTTATTATATGTCATTGACACATGTTTTTATAATGCTTTTATATCATTTTGGCATATTTTATGGAACTAACCTATTGACAAGATGCCCAGTGTCAGTTCTGTTTTCTGCTGTCTTTTTGTTTCAGAAAAGCTAGTCGGGGAAGTTTCTCTGAATCGTCTGAAAATTTACGGGAATTATTTTACATGGAAACAAAGACGGAATCGGAAGGGGACCTGCAGGGGGGCCCCACAGGCCCAGATGACCCCCCAGCCGTGGCCTAGGGCTTGGCGTGGCTGGGCCCCACCTGAGCGCCTCCGGCGTCTCCTCGAGTTGCCCTTTCGCCTATATATTGCCTTCATCCCGAAAACCCTCGATACCCGATCATATTTTTCAGAAAACGTCCGAGGCGCCACCGTCGCCAACCCTAGATCGGGAGGGTTCTAAAACTCTTCCGGCACCCTGCCGGAGGGGGAGATCATCACCGGAGGCATCTACACCACCATGCCTGCCTCCGGAGTGATGCGTGAGTAGTCCACCATGGGACTACGGGTCCATGGTAGTAGCTAGATGGTTGTCTCTCTCTCTTGTACTCCATTGTTTAGATCTTGTGAGCTGCCTAACATGATCAAGATCATCTATTTGTAATGCTACATGTTGTGTTTGCGGGGATCCGATGAATTATGGAGTCATGACATTATTGTTCAGTTTATTTGCGCTATGTTTTATTAATGATCTTGCATGCTCTCCAATGCTTGTGGATGTTTTGGCCGAAGTAATTGCTAGTGTCTTTAGAGGGGGTATTTATGCTAGATAGTGGGTTCATGCCTCTCTGTCTGAGCTCGAGTTGACATAAACGATTAAGACTTGACATGTGCTGTTGCTACTAGGGGTAAAACAACGGTCTTTACTTCTTTATGTTGTAATCATTGCTTACATTATGCACCATGCTTATTGCAATTTATGTTGCTTGCAACTTAATACTTTCGGGTGACATGCTGGATAGCGATCCCGAGGTGGATTATTAGTCATAGATGTAGTTGGATAACGGGCTATGTATTTTGACGTAATGCCCATATTAGATGAAACGGTGAACTTTGTGTCATGATAGTATTGTGTTGTGCCCATGTTTGTCAATTGCCTCGTTGTAATTTGTTTACCCAACATTTTTATCTTTTGGAGAGACACGCTAGTGAACTGTGGACCCGGTCCTATTTTCCTATATTGGTTACAACCGTTCCCATAGCTTTTCCAATTCATTTGCTCGCTGGTCATTTTTGCTCTTTTATTATGTTACACATATACGTTTAATCCTTTGTGTTCAGCAAGCCGGAGAGATTGACAACCTCTCTGTTTCGTTGGGACAAAGTAGTTTGTTCGTGTGTGCGCAGGTCCAAGTCAACAACTCTTTTCGGTGCCATTGACGTTGGCACCAAGTCGAAGCCTTCTCCAATGTCCTACTGATTCGATAAACCTTGGTTTCGTATCAAGGGAAAATTGCCGCTACGCTACATCATACCTTCCTCTTGGGGTTCCAGCAAACGTGTGATATACGCCATGAGTCTATAAACCAAAAGTAGATAAAGAGAACGGGAAGAAACCCATTTTGACTAGACCAATACCAAAAGGAGAATCAGAAAAGAACGGGTGTTTCAATCTTTCGCTTTTTCGATAAAAAAGTGCCAATCCCTCCACTTGCACCACTTCCTATGTCTCGTTTTTTGAGACAGGAGTCACTGATGGTGTAGCCCAGTACTACCAGTATGAGGTATTGTATAGTATATGGTGTGTTTGGTTGGTCGCGGATACCTCAACCAGGCTCTTGGGATGCAAAAATGGCCCGTTTGCTTGCCTGGCCCGCTTCACGTTGCTGGCCCGCACGAACCTTGAAGCACCCCAAAGTCATACCCAGCAGGTAGAGAGACTTACTCCATGAACATATTGCCCTGGCCCGCTTCGCGTTTCTGGCCCGCACGAAGCTTAAAGCACCCAAGAGCTAGGCCCGAGCAGGCTTACTCCATGAATATGCTGCTAGATAGCCCAATCCTTCCCGAGAGCAGCACTAGTGAAGGACGCAAAGCAGTTGTGACGACAAATTGTGTGGGCAGAGGTGAAGCACATATTAGGTTGGCCGCTGAAAGATTTGATCATCCTCATCCAGTTCGTCGTCATTGCGTATTTGTTCTTCACCTAAGTCTGTGTATGATCATATGTGAACCTATAATTAACTAGCAATCTCACCACTGGTGGATGTAAGGTAACCACAACGATCGAAATTGTGCAACCAAACAAGGGTATTAAACTATTAACCCTAAAACGTAAACGCGGGCAACCAAACACCTTAGGCCTCCAAACTTCTTTCTTGCTGAACGGGCCAATATGAAACATTTTGGGCAACCAAATGTGGTGCAGAATTTGGCACATGCCACGTTTCTACTCAGCCAGGCCCAACTGGGCCACACATACAAACCGGTAAAAATGTGTGCCACACATACAAACGGTAAAAATGTGTGCGAGCAACCAAACACGCGCATAGTGTGTCGACATCCCACAGGCATCTGCAAGGCTCCACTCCGGATAGCAACAGGTTCACACAATAATGATTCTGATGCGGGCCCGACTGCAAAGGCGTATATATTAGCCTACTGTGGGATACTGCCCTAAAGCAACTGTTCCAGTGATTAGATCAAAATAGAGTTCTTTCTCTTTCTACAAGAGCATCTCAAGTTGGTCAGGCGTCCCTAGGAGTGTTTCGATATCAGCAAGCACATTCTAATATCTTGCAATGGCACTTCGAGGTGAGAGAAAGAGAGTTCCCGTGATGCGGGCCCGCAGAAACATGGTTAAGGAAAAAGTCAATGCTCCAAAATTCCCTTAGCAGACTATCTCCAACACTCTACGGCATGAGCTTAATTGCAGTGTGAGGGAAGTATGGCACTTCTAAATCCTGTCCATTTGTGTCACTTTTGTCTGGATTTTTCCGTTTGCAAGGGGGAGGAAGTGACGAACATGTGTCTACTGACTGTCTAGCAGGTGCACCAAGCGAGGGAAAACAAAATTCGTTTCAAATCAACGAAAGTTCCAAAATTTCGATAATTATTTCGGACAAATGGATGAAATTTCATTTCAATTTGATTTTTTAGATTCCAACAAATCAATATAAGAAAGTATACTATTAGTTAACTTGAACCCTTATCTATCCTAGTGGCTTGTCCACAATAGCAATCATAGTGAGCAATGTTCGACTCCCTTGTGATTCCAAAGGATTATAAAGCACCCACAACATATTGTTCAGTATTACAAATTCCATTGATTTTCTAGTCAGCAACTTCAAAGGCACCGAAATTTTTCGAGCGAAATTCAACTCATTCGTAGACACTTGAAATGCACGAAATTTCTGGAAAGTTACGCGAATTTTTCCCTGCACCCACCGGCGCCCCCTCATCCCCCCTACATTTTGGGCGAACATGTCCGTTTTAAGTCCATTTTTTAAAACAAAAGATTATACATATAAATGAAATTTACACTTAAATATAAAGTTCTAGACAGTCTAAATATTAAAAACTTAAGTAAAACATACTATGCTTTCTAAACCCTAGTATTTATCAGACTCGATCACCGGCCTAGCAGGCATGGTGGAAGGCGGCGGTGCCACCTGCTGTGCGGGCGCTTGGGAATGTTGCCTCTCCAAGCTGGGCCAAAAGTCTCTACTGCATAACATAGCCGTAGGGATTGTATCTTTATCCATATCCAAATGGGCCCGGCAGAAGATTGGGCCGGGGCTGTCGTAGTTAAACCGAAGAAAGCCATTGGGGCACCATGTTCATTCCACGTCGTGCGACAAGAATCGTGCAAACAAGAATCGTGCAAATATAGCAATCGCCAAATGACATCGCATTTCCTGTGGCCTGACATGGAGGAGTTGCTTTGGCCTCGATCGGCTAGAGGCAAAGCCTCCAGCAATGCCGATGACCGGTCTAATGCTGCTGGGACGACAACGACGACGTCTCTCTGCTCCATGCCCTTGGATGCGCACAACAAGATGAATGATCGATTTGGTAATTGCATCGTCTCTGCATTTATTGATTTCCCTCTTTTTCGTCCCAATCTTCGCTAATCATTCGATCCCTCTCAACATGAAATTTACAAAGCAGCAGGTGAAGAAACATAGAGAGATCAATCGAACATCGCAGGTTCCGATTCGATCACATTTCCCCCTTCCCACAAAGCTTCCGATGCATGCCATGGAGTTCAATCCCTTGCAGAGGGACGCCGCTTCTCAGCCTCGACGTCGCGTGTCTCCCGCCGTGGACGCGTGCCTCAAGGCGCCTGTCCACGTCGAGCTCGCACTCCCATAAAAATTCCCCCGGTCTCCCGAGCACGGATCGGGAGGAAGCCTGACGTCAGAGCAGGTCGTCCTCGCCGCTATCGGAGCCGTGCTCCTCCTCCTCGCCGCCTGCTGTTGCTGCTGCCTGCTGCTGCAGGAGCAAGAAGAAGACGAAACAGCAGCCTTACCATGACGCCATGCGGTTCTACGCAGAAACCTCCGGATTCAAAGGTGCGTGACGCCGTTGCTGAGAGGCTTGCCGTCGATCGTGCCGGTTCTTGACAATGCCGATGGCAATGGCGTGCGTGCAAACAGGTGACAGCACGACGAGCTACTACACCAGCGGCGTGAAACTGGCACAAGGGCGACAGCAATGGCAGAACCAGGTGACGGCGTCGTCGTCGGCCAACTGGCGCTTGGCGCCCGCGCCTGCTCCGCCGGACATGGACTCGACGGTCTTCTCGACCCGCCGGCCGCCCGTGATGCCTCCGCCGCCTCCGCCCGTGCCGATGGGCATCGAGAAGAACGCGTTCAGCTACGAGGAGCTGGCGGCGGCGACGGGCGGCTTCTCGGAGGCGAACCTGCTGGGGCAGGGCGGGTTCGGGTACGTGCACCGGGGCGTCCTCCCAGGCGGGAAGGAGGTGGCGGGTGAAGCAGCTCAAGGCCGGGAGTGGGCAAGGCGAGCGCGAGTTCCAGGCGGAGGTGGACATGATCAGCCGCGTCCACCACCGCCACCTCGTCTCCCTCGTCGGATACTGCATCGCCGGCGCCCGCCGGCTGCTCGTCTACGACTTCGTGCCAACCAGACGCTGGAGCACCACCTCCCGGTACGTACGCAAACGCACCAAGTATATATATGTCGCTGCATTCCGTCGCATACGCCGATGCCGTGTCAGTGCAGGGAAAGGCTTGCCGGCGATGGAGTGGACCACGAGGCTGCGCATCGCCGTCGGGTCGGCCAAGGGGCTCGCCTACCTGCACGAGGACTGTAAGGCACACACTACTCGATTCCTTGATGCCATTATTCAGAAGTTAACATGAATCCAAATGTTTACGCCTGTGATCCATCCATCGATCTGAACTGAAGGCAACCGCGGATCATCCCGGGACATCAAATCGGCCAACATCCTCTTGGACAACAACTTCGAGGCGATGGTACATCTTCATCGATCAATCGTACGTGCAATCACCAAGTTGCTTTGAAGAACAATTAAAGGATTCCTCTGCTTTCGCGTTTCATTCAGGTTGCGGATTTCGGGTTGGCCAAGCTGAGCCATGGCAACGACACGCACGTCTCGACGCGCGTCATGGGCACCTTCGGCTACCTGGCTCCCGAGTACGCCTCAGCGGCAAGCTGACGGAGAAGTCGGACGTCTTCTCCTACGGCGTCATGCTGCTCGAGCTCCTCACCGGCCGGCGGCCTGCGGACCGGGCGTCGTACGGGGCCGAAGACTGCCTTGTAGACTGGGTACCGACCTGGCTTTTTCCCTGCACGCGCTGTTCATTCTGTACGAAACATTTCCTAACGACAAACCTACTGCGTTGCGTTGTTTTGTGCGTGCAGGCACGGCCGGCTCTCTCTAGCGCCTTGGCCGACGGTGACTACGACGGGCTCGTCGACGAGCGGCTGGACGGCGACTACGACGAGACAGAGGCGGCGCGCGTCGTTGCCTGCGCCGCCGCCTGCATCCGCCACGCCGCCAGGAGACGGCCCAAGATGAGCCAGGTCGTGAAGGCGCTGCAGGGGGACGTGCCGCTGGAGACTCTGAACGACGCGTCGCGCGGTGCCACGCTCAGCTCCGTCAGCTCGATGCCGGGACCGGAGTACGGCCCGTCCGGGTCGTCGTCCACGTACACGGTGCAGATGGAGCGGATCAGGAAGGTGGCGCTTCCCAGCCCAGAGTATAGCGCCGAGTACCCGAGCCCCATCCCGGGGTTCGGTCACCCCTCGCCAGACTGCAGCGCCGACAGCAACGTGTCCTCCTCCGGCGAGCACGTGCCGGTGACGAACCAGCGGCATCGAGGATACCGGCAAGTATGAGGCGTCATACGGGATTAGGTGCAGTATAAGTACTGTTGTGTATACTGCTGGTGTGTGCGTCTTGGAAGATTCAGCACAGAACATAGTCTCTCATGTTCTCTTTAGGTTTCTGTTTTTTTTGGACTGCCTAGGCGGCTAGGCCCTATTTCTAACATTTTCACTTATATGTGGTGCCTCTGGAAGTCCATGAATGACTTTCTATTCCAGAGAAAAAATGGAGAGCCGTATCAGATTTTTATTAATGCTCAAGCTCTACTGAACAATCTAGAAGTGCATAATCCTATCTCTCATAATACACAGGGAAGCAACCAAAAGGACATACAGATACCCATGGACAACTCGGCGACTCTGGTGCAAGGCACCACAATTACACCTGACAAAATTTTGCATGGAGTTCTTGTTTTTACAGATGCATCGTGGAAAAGCAGGAACATCTCAGTGTTGGACGACAGGGAAATGACAGGAATAGGGATTCACATCCAGATGAATCTGTTGACAGGCTATGAAAGCACCGATACGGCGAGACGGACACGGCGATACCGATACGGCGATACGGGATACGGCAACTTCAGAAAACAGCAATACGGCGATACGGCGAGCATATATATAAATAATAAAAAGTCATGTAATAAAGACCAGAAAGCTTGGATGCGTGAGATGAGATCAAAATACTGCCCAAGCCCAGCCTCTTCACCATCAACACTAGCAGTGTTGCATTAACTTCCACCGACTGAAGACTGGAAGCCTGCCATGCCACTGCCCGCAGATGACATGTTTGTTTCATGACTCACTCCTAGCAACACAGCAGCAACATCTCATCAGGCCATCAGGCGACAAAGATGGGCAACAACAACAAGCAAGCAGAGCAGCACATCAACCACATCAGTCGATCCATTGCCCTGCAAAGCTGGGGCTGTGGGGTTAGGGTTAGTAATGGGCTTCGCCGGTACATCTGGCCTCCGCCCGCCCATGTCGCCGCCGTCCCAGCTGCGTATCGGTTTTTTTTTCTTTTTTTTTAATCGGGAAAACTGGAACACGCGAGGGACACGAGTATCGGGGTGTATCGGCCGGATACGGGTATCGGGCAAGTACGGTACGCCGATACGTTGTGATCTGGAGTATCGGTGCTTCGTAGTTGACAGGAAGTGGAACATCATGATACAGGCATCTACAAAGCAGGAACAATCAGCTTTCCAAGCAGAAGCAAGAGCCTACTTCTGGCGGCAAAAATCACACAGATACTACACATCAGTACACCACATTTCTAACAGATAATCAGGTTCTTGCCAAAACAGCAGCAGGAAGGAAGCTTGATCATTCACTTCTGCATTGGAGTGCAAGATCTCACTTGGCAGATTACATTCAAGCTACTACAAATTCTTCGCCACAGGTTTTTCACATATCTAGAGAAATTAACAAGTAGCTCACAATTGTGCAACACAGGTGCTTAGGCGTAGCCTAAATCAGCCTATCTTCAGATGTTCAAGTTCAGCTCACTCCCGAGATGACTGTCCCATATTGTCTATTTTACAACATGTACATCTCCAAGACTTTGTAATACTTGCTGCCTGGTGCAGTTGAGCTGAATGAAATTAGGCGCCTTTGGCGCCATTGTTTGTTCAAAAAAAAAAATTTTTTTTTTTGCAACTTTCTGCTAAATTGCATAATTTTTTAAGATGCAATTTTAGGTTCAGTAGGGCACTGAGGTCACCAAGATATAAACGCAGAAACTTGGAAATCTAAGTACGCCTCTTTTAGCTCCTAAGAAACTGAACTCGATTCATTTTGTTGGATTCCAAATCCAATTCTGTTAGGATTTAAATTTGATCCTAAAAGAATTTGAGTTCCAATATAATGTTTCGATGTTGGCCGGAAATAAAAGGTACTACTTTTCTACAAATTTCACTTTTTTTTGTGAAACACAGTACAAATGCTCACATTATACGAATACACTCACGTCTTCAAACACACACGCACACCCTATTCCTATGATCATCTCCAAAAGATTGGTTTGTGGTCGAGGTGAAAGTATACTCGGTTACCGGCAGTCACGTAAACAAATTTTATCTGACGCTCGATTTAATGTAACAACTCTTATCTTGTTTGGATTTTGGATTATACTCCTAGGCATAATACAATAGCAGTTAAGGTGGGATGAATGCTAGCGAACTAAATGGACAACTCCACTACCCGTACCAAACTTTGCGGATATGTATTTAACAACAGAGAACACAATCGCATACACAAGTGACAAAAAA